>VURO01021850.1:27534-48130 GCA_015108175.1 Pelvicachromis taeniatus
AAAAAAAAAAAAAAAATAAATAATAAAATAAATAATAATAATAAGAAAAAAAAAAAAAAAAAATGAAAATAAAAAAAAAAAAAAAAAATAAATTGTTTTTTTTTTTTTTTTTTTTTTTTTTTTTTGTGGTTTATTTCACCCAGTGGCAAATAACTAAGATTTAGTGACCGGCCCCAAACACCGTTAAAGCAAAGGCCATTCTTCAGCAGCTTCATATAAAACCCAGCCTTTATAGTGCCATAAAAGAAAGAAACCTGTGGACCCTCAGCATCACTCTGTGATATGCCTTCACCCTCCCATCCTTCTCACTACAATCTCCAGGGAGAGGACAATGAGAGAGGGTCAAGCAAATTGTGACTGCCTACAAGCAGGACAAAAAAGTCCAAACTTACACAGAGAACAAAGCAGATAATAAAATAATTAACTCACCTGAAGGGACTGTGGAGATACTGCACAGACGTCCAGGGAACAGATGTGTCACTAATATTGTTGGGGGGGAAAAATCTAATGTAACTGCAGTGTATGCTTTTGATTTTTTTTTTTGTAGCTTGATATTTTTCTGTTTATTAGCTTTTTATGAATATGCATTTTTACCATTTTGTTTTCTAGGAGGGGATTTTTCTGGAAACCCCTACTCTCATCCACAATACACAACATACAACGAAGCCTGGCGGTTCAGCAATCCAGCGTTATTAAGTAAGTGTCTGACATCATTAAAAAAACTGTCATGCTGAACATGCTTTAAAATTTCAATCCAATTTAAAACCTAAAAGGTCGGAATATTCAGAGTATCCTCAGAGTTTTTACACACGTGTCTTACATCATGTTTGACCTCGTGGTTTCCAACGGCTCGTTCTTCTGTTAACTTTCAGGTTCCCCTTATTATTATAGTGCCGCATCCCGTGGCTCCGCACCTCCCACTGCTGCCACTGCCTACGACCGCCACTAGTTACACCAGAGACCAGCTCAAACTGCAGGGCCAGAGCTTCGGCCTCCATATTGTCCCTGTCTGAGAAACACTGAGGTCAAAGGGAAGCAAGGTGGAATCCTAAATGAAACCCCCGTCAGCAAGCGCGTTGTGGAGGAAGGATGGGCGAGGTCGACGCCGATGCACCCAGCTTCAGCGTCTCACACACACTTTGGGTCAAAAGGGCCCGTGGGCATTCAGAACTCACCTGTCATGCCCTTATTCTCTCACAGGCCTGAACGTTTCCAGAATGACTTTAAGAGATTATATAAATATATATATTATAACATATAAATTGAAGAAAAACTGTGTGAAGAAAACCATGTGGAAAAACTGTTGTGGGTTTATAATTTTTGTTTCTTTGCTGTTGTTGTTGTTGTTGTTGTTATTTTATTCATGGATCGTCACATTCCTTTATGTAATGAACTGCAGTATTTTTCTGCTCTGAAGACAGACGTCCAGGGGGAGATGACAGTGGTCCTATAGCTTAACAATGTAGCGAATTAAACCAGTGTTGTGGGCCCCTCTGACCATTAATGAGATCCTGGCTCCATAATGTAGAGCGGGCTTTACTCTGGTGCTTTGATAAACTTTTCTGCTCCCATTTCTCCGATAACACTTAAATTATAAGACAAACACAGCATGCCCTGCAGTGTTTACTGACCCTGGCGACATCGCGCTCCCCGTGGCAAACAATCAGATGTAAAAATGTAAATCATTTTGCAAAGTATTAAAAATGTGGTGACCGTGAACTTAAAATGGTCTTGCCAGAATTTTAAATACTTTAAATTATATTTTCTGTTACATTTTTTTAAATATAAACAACAATTTTTCAGAACAGCTGTCACATTTCCCTCATTTTCCAGTCATGTCCATGTACGTGCACGGTGTCATCCTTTGCTCTCTTTTTTTTTGCACTATAACCTCAGCTTTTTTCTCTCTTTTTTGTGGTACATTCACCTACAATTAACCATTTTATAAGCATAAGTTGAAAATATATATGTTGCATTCTTAGAAAAACACAAAGCTAACAAGCTAACAGACCCGTTTGCGTATGAACATCTTTTTTCCAAGTAAAAGCCATAACTCTTTGGCTACATGAGCAAATCCTTTCAGTTCAACTGTATCTCATTCAGCTACTTAGTCATGCCAATAGATGCCTACACAGTTTAGAAAGCTGCGTGCAGTTGTGCAAACCGACTGCAAATTAGCTTAAACAATTGCCTTACAGACCTGTTGTTTTAAAACATAAATTCATGCCTGTTAATTGAAATTAATTGCCTTTAAAAACACAGACTCACCACCCTCCAGAAAGTTAGGTTCCACTCTCCGCAGGGGCTGAAAGGAAATACTGACTCATTTTAAGTTTTGGAAAATATTTTGTGAATGTACTCTTAACTACATTTGCCAAAGACTTAGTTTGATATTTAATATTTTATTTACAGTATATGTATGCATAAATAAAGCAGTATTATCTTTTAAATAAGTCAACACTGGACATGTATGTCATGGCATTTCAGCTGGTGAACATCATGCTGCATTTGAGTGTAGTGCGAAAGGTGAAATTCAGTGATCTAATATTCCAATAACTGCAATGAAATGCTGCTTTATAGAAGGATTTGTGAATAATGTGAAGACAATTCTTTGTAAATATATTGTCACTCACACACACACACACACACACACACACACACACACACACACCATCGCAGTATCATACTAATGTACTGGTTCCCTTTGTAGATATACAGACTGAAAAAAAAAACATGCATTACGTTTGTGTCTTAATGTAATGTTGTGCTCTGAGGAATGGCACAACGGCTGTTTAACCTATGGCTACATCAATAGCAGGTTCCAGATGCTAACATCACATAGGTTGTCTTTGTCATTTTATTTTATTTTCATGATATTGTCATGATGATGTTTTATGTCACTATGCAATGAGTTAAATGGCTTTCTGTATCATCTTTTGTTGTATAGAATAAGTTATCCCCATTGAGAACAGCATAAAAGCTGCAAAAATATAACAGACCTCCAGTGTGACATAATTATTCTCTAGTTTTTACGTTTGCTCCACAAATTCCCCGAAATGAAGATACGATCAAACTGATGTCCTTGGCAACAATCAAAGATATTGTCCTGTTTGCTATTTGTAGATGTCGTGCTCATTATGTTACTCCAAATTACAGTGATCTGTGCCTCAATGTAAAGAAACATGCCCATACTTCTTCCCCTCTACTCTCTCAACTCTGCTGCCGACAGTTTAGCAGAAGGCATCAAAAAATAACTTTTATTTTATTTAATTCCATACAAGCTAATGCATCTTCTGGTACCAGGGTTAAGTGTCATTGCTGAGGGCACCAGATAACAGAGAAATAGACTGCAGTTCTGCTCTTCAAGAGAAGCTATCCTTTACAAATTGCACTTGGGATTTTGCCTATTTCTGTCTACTTGCATTTGAGAGTGAAACACTGGTGCAGAGTGCATGCCACCATCATTCAAGCAAAATCTTTGCTTTAGGAAGTGGAGCACCTTTGCAGGAGTGGGCCTTGTGCCGTTGTAAAGATGATACAGGAGATGTGTCATGGACATAAAAAGGATTTCTGATGAAAATCTATATGGAAAGCCTTGTGGCCTCAATCATTGTTCTGTTTCAGTTCTGTTCCAATTCTTTTTGTGCACATGAGAAATAAATTCTTTTATATGTCTGTCGTTGACTCGGTGTCCCCTCATTATTAACCCCATAAGAAAATGATTCAGAGTTCAAGGTTCCCGGCGAGCGTTCCTGCTGCTGGTGTATTGACGTTTGATTTTACGAACAGTCAGTAATCCACGAGGCGCTCTCCAAGATGAAATACACAAAGGTTGCACAGTTTGTGCGTGTTGGTGTGTAGATCTCTGAAGAAATCCTTTAAATCGTGACTGCTGTTTCAAATTTCCTCTTCCTGTGTTTAAGAGAACAACTGCCTTTGCTGGAGGAAAGAAAAGTGTTAAACAAAGAAGCAGGACAGTTGGGAAGGCAGGCGAGCAATGTCCCAGCTTCTGACTCCAGTATATTTAATGATGCATTGGTTTCATTCTGCTATACCACACTGATGCTGCCTCACTTCCACTTTCTACTCTGAAACACACAAGCCCAGCCAGTTGTAATTCAATTTCTTTGCCTCCTCTGCCTTTTGTTTATTTCATGGATCCCCTGTGAAGCATCAAAAGCTTCTGTTTCTGTCAGCCCCTAACTGTCCTATGTGTTTGTCATTCAGACCTTGTTAAAAGATAAAATACACACCCACATACACACACGCGCACGCTAACACTCCCTCTTCTCCCAGCTGAGTATTCCCAGTGGTAAAATTATTCCATTTAGATGGGAACTTTTTTGTCACTACCCTGTCTAAATTGGCATATCTGGCTCTCTCGTAGAAACCAATAAACTGTGAACCCGGATGCATCTGTCAGTCAAGCTCATCTTTACTTTAGAGGGCCAGATGACAACAACAGGAGAAGAGACACACACCAGCAGAATGGAGCCCACTGATTGGCTCTCATCAGTTAGGCATTACGAAAAGCACCTGTCATCCTCAGGGCTTCTCAAACCCACACAGAGAGGCCCTGCCACAGGGGCCAGCGGGCCTCGTGCAAGATTTACTCAAACACTTCACCCTTATTGTCAGCTTGGCTTGGTGATGCCCTACAGCTAGGCCTATTTGGCATGATTCATGCCTGTCACTGATAATATGAACCGCAAAATAAGACACTTCTAAATAACTGGTAGGTGGACACAGCAATTGCATTACATTTCACATATGTGAAAGTTTATATATTGTCAGATGCAAAATATGAAAAAGAATTATTCTGACCCACAATATAACAGTGAGATTTAATGATTTTAACATCACAGATTATTCATCACATCAGATCTAAAAATGGGAGTCATATATAAGCTTTTAACATGCAAAGTGTGCCCTAATTTTAAAAAGTAGTCCCATGAAGTCCCATAAAAGAGACATATTCACTCAAAAGTCTCAAACTTTCTCATTTAAATAACTGCTCAAATTTCATGCGCTGCAAATCCTTTTTTCTCCCTTGTATTTATATAATATTTCACAGGCTAGGGACAACCTGATAAAATGGCATAATGTACACATACATAGTTATCAATACCTGCAGCAAGACCTGCTATGGCATCAAACTGTAATGAAACATTACAATCTTTGAATGTGATACATGAATATTTACAAAGTATATTTATCTGAAGTATTTTAAAATTTTTGTATTAGTACTAAGATTTTTCCACCAGGGCTAACAAGGTGTTTCCTTTGAAAGCAACAAGCAAACAATAAAGTGCAGCACAACGCTGGAGAAAACTATGTTTAATGTTTTTATTCCTTGGGTAAACATCTACAATCTGAGATGCGGTGAATTTTGTGGTGTTAAACGAGTGCAGCATTGTTCGGGGAAGAGGAGCGGTGGTGGTCTAGCAGTGACGTCCTGTCATCTGCCTGCATGGGAGCCTGTCATCAGCCTCATCATGTGGCTGTCATAGTTGATGCTAGTGAGGGGAGAGGCCAACCCTGCTGTGTCAATCAACGGGCCCTCATTAGAAGCAACTTTAATTAGTGGCTGCACGGGTGCAGTATTGTTCACAATGCTGCCTTCGTTAACTCTGTTAATCCCAAATGGATTTGTGTTGGGAAGAGGAAGCGCCACAGTGGTCCAGTGTTTTATCGCTGAGTTGCTATGCGGTGGGGGTTAAAAAGATTTCTGTGTTGTACTGAATATGCATACATTAAATAGATAGTAAAAGTGTTTAAGTGTCCCTGAGTAAATACATATGTGCTTAGTAACTTGACCAAGGATGAAAAGTATGAAGGGTTTCATTTCACACTATGGTTATAGCCACATTTAAACAATTTCTATCCAGTTTCTCAAATAACCTTTGTCTATACTAATAACTTTATACCAATATATCATACACATTCACTCAGTGTGTGTAACAGTGCAAATGAGAAGCACATGCTGCTTGAAAAATATAGTTTGAAGAATGGACAGAAATGGCAAAAAATAAGACCAGAAATTTCTGCCACTGTCGGTTTTTGAGTAGAGCTATATTACCTTAATTTTGGTAGTTTTTGTCTGTTTTTACGGTTTTAAAGCCTCTTCTGCACATCCAAACTAAAACACAATCCCAAAACACAATTGGCAATGTTTCCAATTTTGCTTTAAAATGCTCTGGGAGCTTTTACGCTGAGCTTAAATTTAGCAAAAGTTACACAAAAACATGTAATTGTTCATGTACTTTAGTGGGTCACGGGAGCCGAAAGAGTTCAAGCCTGTTCGCTGATGATCTCGATCCTGACAGAACAATGATTATGAGGTTATTTTCACTGTCAGCGGGTGAGACCATCCAGGCGACAAGAACATGACTTTGTGATGTTTGTAATGAGTGAGCATTGATTGACTCAACGCAGACTAAAGAGGTCTCCTCCATGTTCAAGCTCAAAGGATGCTGAGGCTCTTTGTGCATCCTCGCACTGTCGCATAGTTTGCAATTAGAATAATGAGGAGCCAAAGAGCTGTCTGGAGAAATGCAATTGCTGTGTTTCTCAACCCAGGCCTCATCTGCCAACTATATGCTATTATACCATTCCCATCCCTGTTAGATCAGTCAGCAGTGCACAGCAATTTCCCTTCAGGAGCTAAATTATCACTTTGAATGGCCATTGTGCGACACATTGTGTAATTAAGCACTAAATATGCCTTGCTACCTGATTATGTCACTCTCCAAAAGAGCTGAGGAGCTGTGGGGCGAGAAATAGTGGTCTTGTGTTTGTGCGTGCATAATAAGCAATCGGGATTTGTAGTTGGAGAGGAAGTGTGTAGGGGCGTAACAAAAGGCCAAAATGTATAAAATAGGGTAGCACTGACCTGCGTGCCCCCTTCAAGCTGAGAGAGCGTCTTCTGTCTGGCAGAAGCCCAGCCGGATGGGGAGGGGCAGCTGATTTGTTTGAGTCCCAACTGTTTTGGTAAAACAGTTAAACAAGAGCACCAAAGCTTCTGCAGCACAAGAAGAAGAAGAAGACACGAGACATAGGGGGAGAAAGAGGAGTGGGAGGCCACAAACACCAACCCCCACCACCTCTGACTGGCTCCCCAAACCACTTCACAACGCCCCACATGAACTCACTCACACACACACACACAGACACACACTCCCCAACACCTCCACCCACCCCCAGCCCCCCTCCCCTACCCAACACCCAGTCACTGTCAGGCCAAACACATGATGAATTGCCCTGTCAACAGAATTCATTCAGGGACCAATTAATTCAGCAGAAATGAACTAGAGCCATCAGTCGCTGAAAAACTCAGCGCAAAGAGAGCAAAGTAGCCCCACTTCAGAAAACGAGGAAGCGAGGGAGGGAACGGCGAAGAGAGGGGTGAGGGTGTAGTGGAGACGAGAGGGCACGCAAAAAGAGAGAGGGAGAGAGAAAGGGAGAGAGAGAGCATGGTGGAAGTTAGTCTGACAGAAATTGGTCATTTAATGCTTTAGCGCACTGGAGACAGCCCCTGTCATAGACGAAGGCATGGCAGGGGCTCCCCTGGTATTTTATTTATTAATTATCCTATGCAGCAAGGGGCCTTTAACTGTCTCAGTCCAGCCCCGTCAGCCCGACTCCCTGTCATTTTCTCTCCACAAACAGATCCTTTAACACCGTGCTCCAGGTTAATGGAGACAAAGCCAATATCCAACCAACCTTGCCTTCTCTCCCAAATACAGTATTCATCTGTAACTTATCCAGGTAATTATGTCTCAGGCGATCTCCTGAATATGTCGTTGGGATGCTAATAAACCACTTTAGAGCTGGCGTGCTGAACACGTCTGACCTTTTCAACTTACTGCTTCATGGTGGCTACACCTCCTGAGGAGGGCAGCAATTATTTACACCTTATTGGGAACTGCATGTCATTCGAAATAAACACAGTCCCAAATAATTTAATGATGGTGGCATATATTAGTCAGGATATAACCGAGACAAACTTGTGCTTATGTGCTCATAATTGACTGCTGATATGTTTTATCCTTTTTAACTATGCACTCGTCTTCTTTTCTCTTCTCGGGGAGGGGGGCAGCAGATGGCTGCCCCTCCCCAAGCCTAGTTCTACCAGAGGTTTCTTCCTGTTAAAAGGGAGTTTTTCCTTCCCACTGTTGCAACATGCTTGCTCATAGGGGTTCTTTCAGTTGTTGGGCTTTTAGCCAGCACTGTAGGCTGTTTACCTTACACAGCAAAGTACCTTGAGTCAATTGTTGTTGTGAATTGGATCTTTATAAATAACTGGATTGAACGTGACGTGTAACGTGATTCACTGTAAAATGTTGATAAGTGCTTTGACATGTAGAGCTGACTGTAAGGGGAGATTTCCTCACAGATTTCAAATGCTTGTGTTGTTGTAGTTCTGGGGGTAGAGCAGGCCATTCGTTTGTTTCTCCAGTCCAAGTGTTCTTGGACAAGAACTCCAAACTGCACTCAGTGCTGCACATGCATGCAATGTGTGATTGCATATGTGAATATAGCACTTCAAGAGGCCATAAAGCACTATAAGCACTATATAGAAATGCTGGTTCATCGTTTAAATGCTCCCTCCCTTTTGACAAATTTCAACAGAAAGGTGCTTGCCAGAAGTTATTTTGCTGCTGGTGACAATTTAGTGCTGTGAAGGGCGATATCAGCACCAGCTAATTAAGGTGTCGTGTGATTTTGGGCTTCAGATCAAGAATCTGCTGATTCATCCCATGGGTGATTATCATGTCCATATGGTCAACGTACAACGAGCTACACTCAGAAACACTATCAGCCCACTGCGGCAGTGGCTCTGCCAAAAGTTTGATCTTGTCTTTTGTGGCTGTGTTACGTGGTGTTCATCACGGCTTTGAATTATTAAAGGCATCTTTTCTTTAAGCCCAGGATCCTCTAGTGGAAAACGTGGGATGAGGGGCAGCTGGGAGGCTGCCTGCGACTGGCTGCCGCTCTTCTCTGACATCAGGAAGTGAAATTCAACGCTGTTTCCACTGTCGTTCATTGATGGGCTTGTGCACCTTGGATGCCCCCGCGTTAAAGTCACCCTGTTTATCATATAGAAGCATTTGTACACAAACAACATCAACATACAACAAACTCATGACAAAAGAAGAACACAAATATTCTTAACCATTATTTAAATTAATATGACAAAAGGATTCACAGTTTCTCATAAGACACTGTGGAACAGTAAACTCTTACTTTCTCTCTCTTTTCCAGTCCTCTCCATTAAGTATTGTACTGTAGTGCTAAGCACAGTGAAAATACACCTAATAGACAACAGTGGCATACAAGCCAAGTGAACCTGACAAATGGAACAGAAAAGCTAACAGAGAAGAAAGAGGTGCTTAGACCAACTGTCACAGGTAAAGTGCTTTCCTGATTTCTGTTTACTCACCATGCGAGTGAGACTTGACCTGTTTTTCCTGCAGCTTGCTGAAGAGATTCTGCTTGTGAGTCAGCTGGTTGTCAGCTCGACTCGCAAGCTAAAGAATAAAACAGTAATTTAACGTCAAAGTTGAGTGAGGAAAAAGTTGTGAAGTTCAGCTTTTTTGAGAGTATGATAACGTGAATCATTAATGTGAGTATTTATCTGTATTTCAAATCATCTTTATTATCTGAAAACTGCTTGAGTCTTTCAGAAAACATGTCTGACTTCCATATGTTAGTAACACACAACATGTAACGACTCCCTGTTCTCTGCATATGACGTGTAAGGAAGTAGGATGGGAGTAAAACCTACATAAAGAAATCGCCTATGAACAGAGAGGAGATGTGCTGTAGAATATAATTAATTAAATGAGACTAATTAGGAACATGAGAGCAGGTGCCAAGCTATGAGCTGACAGGGAAGACAGCAAGACAACATGCCAGCACGAAAAAAGCACAGTCACAAACACACAAGTGCAAGTGCACAACCGCACACACACACATACACGCACGCACACACACAGAAATACGCACACAAACACACAGCTGCGGTTATGAGGGTGGATCGTGACAGGCACGGGGACAAAACAACTTTCTGCGTTTTGTCATGTGAAACCCCACAGGAATACTCATGACAGGAAGCAGAGACCCAGGCACCATGGGGGTCTCTTGCCTTTGTCTCACACACATTCTCTTTATTATTTTGTTCTGCAGTGGTGGAAGGAAGTTTGCACAAGCCAAAGATTTCTCTCTCCTAATTATTTCAGCACTTACTCAAGACTGCAAGCTGTGTAATTCACAGACTGCTTTTCCTCTCAGACCTCTTCAAATGCTCCTGATTGTGAAGCTGCTTCAGCGAAGGAAGATCTGAAGAGAAATTTGGTCTGCAAAAAAAAAAGAAATTGAATTTGTTGATGTTTGTTTTCTGTTCTGTATTTAAACCCAGCACTAAGCCACAGGCAAATACATACATATCATTCCATTCATAATCCACTTAAGGCCCGTGGATGTGAGGCAGGTCCCACAAAAACGTATGACTTTTTAAAAATGTGAATTCAGTTGCTAAAGAAATTGTGATCAAATCAATCAGCTGATTGACATCATTTTTCTGTAACTATTTAGAAGACGTGAAATAATCTTTATATATATTTTTCCATCCATCCATCTGCAGCCGCTGTTATTTGGAATTTCAAAGACTAAACAGTTAAATATTTTTTTTAAATCTGTCCAACGTATTGTAAAATCACTATTTTAATTAGAAATAGTAATAATAGTAATAATAATAATTAATAATACATTTTATTTATAGGTGCTTTAAAAGACCCTCAAGGTCACCTTGCATTAGTACAACAAAATAGTACTAATGGCATTGTCTATTTCTTTGTACTTTTAAAGAAAATATTTTTTAAAGGATATCAGCAAGTACCACAAATTTAACTGTTACTTCTTCACACTACCAAAAATCCACCTCAGTGTCTTTCTAATGTCAACTTCAGGTTCCTTTATTTGTACAACTAGGTGGACTTGGTCTGCAGTAGGTGACTAACGAAGAAATAAATAAAATAATCATCATTATTTTTATAAGGTATCATAAACTATAGCAATATTACATTTTTTCTGAGTGACAGCTATTAAAACAATGCTGGGTATTTATGCCGTCTTGTTCTGCGCTTTGGGACTAGAAGGAAGAAAATGAAACATTTGCAAAGGGTGTGAGTCATCAAGTAGACATGAACCAGCCAACCACTGTAACTGTCTGGAGTACGAGGTGGCTGGGTTCAGCTGTGGCTCACCAATCAGCCTCTTAGAGCATTTAATGATTTGATTGAGTGAATTTCTCTTCTTTGCACATAAATATCTAAACCAGGATGAAACAGGCTCAATAAAAACATGTTAAATAAACATCGACGGCGCTGGTGCCCTGCTGCAAAACACTCACACAGTGACATATTTGACCCAGTAATGCAGGCCCTATCTGATTTCTTCACAGTGTACTCAGGTTCAGCCAATCTGAGATGCACTAGCTGTACAAAGATGATGAAATGAATCAAAACTTTCTCACCGCATTATGAAGATTTCATAAGCAACGTTAAGAGTGAGCCCTGAAAGTTAACAAAGAGACGGTTGTTTTCTTTTCCTTTTGACGTTAGTGTTCATAATAGCACAAAGTCTGTTGTTTTTGTTTGAGTGAGACAAAGTGGGCAACCATTTTAACGCAAAGAACTTGATGAAACCACTCTGCTGTCAATCACAGTCAGATACCAAAGATCTATACTTAACTTTCTTTCTAGAAAACACACAATATAACAGCATTTAGAGGGCTACGTGGTCCTGCAGTGAAGACTCTGCCAAGCAGACAGCTCAATATCTGGCCTTAGTGCAGCTTGTCAATGCAACACCAAACTCAAGACAGAGAGAGATGGGGGTGGGTGCAAGGAAGGCTTTTTTAATTATCTGTGGTTGGGTCCGACTGTGCATCATCATTAGAAAGACTAAATAGCAGTGGTCACTGACTCAGGTAGTGGTAAACGGCACAATTAACAAGCTGAGGAGGGAGAACTGTATTCAATTTGAAAGCCTTCTCTCCTAATCCATCTCCAGTGATCAGCAGTGCTGCTGAGCTACGCCCTTTTACATTCAATTACATTAATCAGGTTATTACCCAGCAAAAAGTCAACATTTTAATCAAGATCTGGCAAAGTAGGGCAGGGCATTATTCCTAAACAGGAAAGTAGCAAAATATGGAAAGCTTTTTAAGCACTGGGTGCATTTTTTGTTATTCTGATTTCAAAATGGCTAAAAGTTAGTTGCAATTAAAACATTAGCCTGAACGAGTCTCATCTTTAAATGGGAACGTTATCAACAATTGAGTTGCTTGTTTTTCTACTCCTCTGGGCTGAAAATACCCTTGGAAATAGCCCCCTGATGGAGTGTGAAATACAGGTGCTGGCTTCACAAGCCAATAAATATCCTGATAATCCTAAATTCCTTTTACATCCTTTTTATGGAAGAAGCCGTAGAAAAACATACTGCAACACAAACCATTACACATGTACGGTTGCATCCCTGTTGTCTAAATGTATGTAGAATACCACGGTCAGTAAAAGAGTTATTTCATTCATAGCAGGGAGGGAAAAGCCAATTATTATGAATATGTGCTTAGTTCACAACCAGTTCCACGTTGACTT
Source organism: Pelvicachromis taeniatus (assembly GCA_015108175.1). NCBI lineage: Eukaryota > Metazoa > Chordata > Actinopteri > Cichliformes > Cichlidae > Pelvicachromis > Pelvicachromis taeniatus. Next base: position 40,197 of record VURO01021850.1, read on the forward strand.
TGCTGACTGATTGCTGACTGAACACACAAAGTGAATCTAATTTACTAGAACCTCTGGCTAAGCAGTAGTTTCTCACCCATTTTCTCCCACTAACAGGGAAGAAATCAATTCTCTGGCATCTATGACATTCAGGAGATGCTTGTTTTGTTTTTGTCCTTTTTTTTTATTTCCACACTTCTTTATGCATTTTGGCTTGTTAGGGGTTCTGTGATGGCTGACCCAGGGATTGGGTTCTGATTAATGGAGGGAAATTCTTGTTGTCCATCCCATAATGAGAGAAGACAGAGGTGAGAACAGCTCAATAGGAGAGATAACCACTCTTTGATCCAAACGGTCATGCAGAACCTATACTCGCTGCATCGTCAGAAAGTGTACTGTCAGGCTTCTCGTCTTTAAATCCCTTCCCAAAAACTTTGTAAGAGAAGAAAATGATTGGAGTTAGATTACTTTCTGTTAAAAATAATCATGTAAATCTAGACCAATTTGCATTTGCCTGTTGTTGCTAATACAGCTTGCAAAGTGATAGCAAACTGTCTGGCCTTTGATCGCATTGTTTCCAGATCACAGCCTGCAGACGATTGCAATATAATAATTGACTTCTTACACTCAGTTACACACAAACAGCAGCCCGGCGATACGGCATCTTCACACATTTTCAAAATATTAAACTGTCTAAGTGCCATTTCTGAACACACACTAACAAGACCCATCTCAACTTAAGATGTCTTGTTAAATTGAGACCTCGTTCCCCAGTGGACTTAAATGTAAAACATATCTCTACCCTTGACAAGCAATGTTAATCCATTTAGTGTAACGAACTAACATGTCCCTAATTAAAATATGCCTTTTAATGATACATACTGACATCCAAGAAAACACTGTCACGCTTCCCTCCTTTAATACAGGAATATGCTAATTGGTTCAGTAACACTGGTGTTCAAATCCCAAGGCTACTGCAACCATCCTGCGGGAGTTCATGTGCTGGGGTTTTGGAACCTCTGTTCACAAAAGAGACCCTTCATTATGACCATTTTGGCCAGTTTAAAAATATTAGATAGCTTCAGAGGGTGTATTCATTTACAGATATCTAGTTTACCATTTGTAAGTCTCCCACTGTCACTCTTCACCTTTTTAGCCCACTGTTTCGCCTGTAGTCACCGGAGGGCAGAGGGAAAGAGAGCACAGAGCCTCTACCCCATCCCGCCGCAGCTCATTTAAAACAAATCAGGTTGATTGCAGCACTCACAAGCCCAGGTGATAAAGCAATTAAAACTCTCTAATTCTGCAGTTCCAAAGAGGCCAGTAGGTAATTAACTATATAATGTAATCCTTCAGTTACCTCTTTGTTTTCTCCACATTTGAGGTTTTTTTTCTCTTGTGATGTGTGAGGAGGTTTGACGGGCAGTGACAGACAGGTCTGCGTGGGTGGGGTTTGCACACCTCTGTGGCAAGGACCTTGGATGTGAGCAGGGTGTTAGTTAATAGGCTCTCTCTGGACAGATGAGGTCCATTTAGAGGTTAATTTAAAAATGAGCAGAAGATATAGAGAGAAAAGCGATAGGAAAAAAACAGAGCGGGCAGTTCTTTGAAACAGTGAAACATGGCGCCAAATCATTTATTTGCTGTGTGTTTAATTAAACATGTGATTGTTAAGTAGTCACAGAGCCAGAGGAACCATTTAGCCATATTCTCACAAATGAAAACAAGGAAGCCTGCTCCAGACCAACCACAAGTGAACCCTATCACTTCCCATCCGTGAGGCCACTTCTTAAACATTGAGGCATTGTTCAGATGCATGAACTGCAGCTCCTGCCTCTGAATTTCCATTTCTTTCCCCCCTGCAGAAAGGCTGAATCTGATCTGGACCCATTGGTGTGTGGATAATGAAGGGGTTACCAGGAGCTGGGAGAGGCCCAGTAATTCCCTGCACCAGGGGACTGGGTTTTTGGGTGGGGTTTGGATGAGTACCCCTGCTCTGTGATGCATGCACTCATGTGAGCTTGTGACAGCCTTTACCCAAATCCAAGGCCAGACGTAGGCGCTGCATGTATTATATAGAGTTACAGTAGAGAACCCAGCTTCAAACATTTTATTGTTGCAGTCATGCTTTCATTCCATACAAACTGAGCTCATGCTGTGTGAGAAAACATCACTGTTTTTATTTTATTTATGGTCTCTACATATAAAAGACATCGTGGCAAAATCATTGCATGCATTTAGTTGTAGTGGAGCGTTTGAAAATATGAGACGACTGCAATAGCTGCAAATAACCTAGTGTCAACATAAACATGAGATTCCAAGTGTGCAAATAGACTTTTATGTTGCACTGAGTTCATTATCCTTTTTCAGTAGGTGTGGGAGTAACCCAGCTCAGTCTAAGGTCACAAAAATTAGCATATCATCTGGCAAAATGGTTAGCCAATATGTGGGCGTCTCCCTGAGGGGGGTCACCTTAAACATCAGTGTTAAGGCACCAAGAGACCCCAGCGTACTCCAGGGTTAAGTATCTCCACTTCATTATGATAAAGATGTGAACAACTAGCCAACCTGCCAATGCTTTCAATAGACGTTGAAAGCCTGACTCATCCTCTCCCAGGACCCGGCATGAGCCTCCATCCATCATCTGAATACTCCAGGGCCGAATCATTGCCGATCATTATAGTAACAGAGATAGTCCTGATGATTGGCCGTGATTATAAGATCACAGGGATCTAAGGGGTGATCCATCATGCCTGGTGGCACACTAACACCTCTGTGTGATGGGGTTCACCTCAGGGGTCACGGCCAGGTCAGTCAGAAGAGAGCCCATCCACAGAGACCTATTCAGATAACGCTCTCAGTTATCTGGCAAAGACGGCCAGAGTCCAAGGAAAAAATCATTAGAATTTCCAATCTGATTAATTAATGCTGTTGATTTAGGAATCATTAACACACATACAGAGGGAGAGAGAGAGAGAGAGAGAGAGAGAGAGAGAGGGAGTTACAGGCCGAGAGAGGACACTCTTAAAGGAGGAGAGCAACCGAGGAGTCAACGACCCCTTCCGACTTGTTTCTCAAAACTGGTGCAACACAACACAGTAACCTGAGGCTATGTGTTGTCATCCAAATGAGATAAGTTTATTTTCCCTAGACCAGCATTTGTTCCATCAGCCTGTAGGGTCAGATACCACACCAGGAATCAGTGGGGAGTCTTTCTCAGCACCTGCAGCTCTAGCGAGGTGGCCCGCTAGCAAGGAAAGGCTTTGGCCGCAGCCCAAATATCTGCCTACACCTTCTGTGCAAACGCACCAGCCTTAGGAAACCAGGAGGCAGCAATATTGTGGAACAAATGTCCTCTAATCTCAGCCTGCTGGTCTGGGATCCTCGGTGGGGCCTCCTTGTTGTCCCATCATTTGACTTTTTTACTTTAAAAGCTGATATTGGATGGTGGTTATACAGTAAATTACAGTGTTAAAGAGGGCACAACTACACAAGTGTGACAACACCATCTAGTCCAGCGGCTACAACAGATCATGCACTTACCAGCAGCAAGGGTTTGCCAGCAATCCAGCAAACCATGAGACTTAAAAATCATATAAGGCATGTAGATAAAATTGTATTCATGCAGGATATGTATTTTATATTATGTAAATAATCCTTTGTGTTGAATCGTTTATGTATTTTCTGACTATCACAATAGTTCAGGAAAGTCACAAACCGTGAGCTTGATTTCCATTCTGTTTTTGTTCTCTGCTCACTGTACACTCACTGTTCTCGCAAATATGAAGCAATAAAAAAAAAAGGTAAACCCATATGCAATCATTTCTATTCTTCAGAGTTAGTTACTGTACATTTAATACATTCATAAAAACACACATATAGTCTTCAGGTGGGTTTTGAACAGAGAAGCAGTCTCTGGAGATTGATGTTCTGCTAATTATCAATATCTTTAACATGCTGAGTTCATTCTCTTCTGTTGAATAGGCTATGTGATCACTTTAAGCTGTTTTTATAAATTAAAAAATGAAAATTCTGCCTAAGCTCTGAACCAAATTCTCAGTAAGTCTTTCTTATTAAGCTCTGGGTCTGGTGTGGTAGTGCAGCCAGAAATATGATGCAATAATAACTCATAGTTTGCACATCCAAAACCCTGCCACTCATCAGTGCAAAGGGTAATATATACAGAGGTCTACTGGGCTACATCTATTTATTAATACCATGGCAACTGTTCTTATTACTCTGGTTATAACACATGGTCAGTTTTTGTCACAAAAAAACAACTTTTTTTAAAGAAGATATTGTATGAGCACATCAGAATTTACAACATATAATCAACACAAAATGAATCTGAATTTCTCAAGAAATTTAACAGATATTCAGAGCATGCTTGTTTATGAGAAATGGTCATTCATGGCAGTGATGCCCACTCTGAGTGGGCTTGTAATGGTGTGCACGCGTTCACTAAAGAATTTTTAATATGTAACTTCAGATGAAATAAGCCACTGTGAAAAATTCTAATTACATTATCAACATTGTTTCTGTGTTGTTTTTAAGAGCAAACATGATGAAGGTGAACGTGCATCTACAGGAGGCATACAGGCATTTACTAAATGAGCACAATGTAAGGTATTTATCTGTGTTTATGTACTACCAACACTGATAACACCTTCTCTCCACACCCACAAGTGCAGGCTGGTGAATGAAAATGTAAGGCAAGGCAAAACAATAAAATAAAGTTATGAAAGAAAAACTACGGTATATGCAACAATATATTAAATGATGCTTGAAGTGTCTCCATGGCTGCAGACTGCTACATTAAAAAACATTAATAAACATATCGCAAGCTTTAAAATGCTAACAAAAAGACCAAAACTAAGATTGCAGACCCCATTTCTTTCTTTACTATTTATTTTGTATTAAAGTAAGAAAAAATGCTATTTGATTATGCTGGCTTTGGAAATAAATTATCCCACCGTATTTGTACATTTTCAAACTTAGATTTTGTCAGTCAAAGCTCGTGCGTACAAAGCAAATTCCAGTTCATCCAATCGGGGAACAAGACCTGTATCTTCTTTAGCCTGGTACACGAGAAGTTGCCCTGTGGAGTGTGTTATTGGAAAATAATATTTGAAATTATTTTTCCTGATCACTGGCTTATCTCTTGGAATTTTTCCACCTCCAGTCAAAAGTTCTGCAATTTGAGCAAAACAAACAGAAATGCACTCATCTTCAGTGACTGAAATTTATTTTTACTGTTCCAAAAAATGACTTTCCATTTTTTGTAATCAGTTCTAATAGATAGCAATTAAACCTTAGAGTGCATGAAAGAAAATACTTTTTTTCTCTCACTGTTCACATTGTTCAGTGTTCACTTTCTGTTGCTTAGGGTGAAGAATAAAAATGAAAAGAGCACATAAAAATACTCAAAGGGCCAAACAGATCAATCATCTTTAGCTAATACACAGTACATATACAATGTGTGCGCGTGAGTGTGCGTTTACTTCAAATGAGCAGTTGACTGGGGGTAGAGAATGTATCTATGGCAACAGTCTGGTCCCCAGCTGTCACGGTGAAGAAGAAGATGGGTGCCATGAACGAGGAGACCACTTAACCTCAGCTGCTCCTCAGCTTAGGGGAGTCAAGATGCTGCTGAAACCCTTACAGAACCTCACTTAATATGTAGACAATAACCCCACCACCACTGGCAGCAGACAAAAGATGACTTCAAACCAGCTAGCGGAAACAAAAAAGAAGCACTTTTTCATTGTGGAGTTCACTAACACGAGCTCATACACAGCAGATGGAATGTTTAGGGGTACGAGAGAAGGGGGGCAATTGGCAAAAGCTAATTCGATCTGGTTTAACTGGAGAAGTGCTTTAATTGTTAACTGCTAACTTCTGATAGAGGGGTGCCAATTTGCAGCAGATTTTTAACTCTGCTGTAACCATCTGCCAGAGTTACATCAAACTACGCAGACTGAATACAAAACCAAATGAGGAAATAAGCAAGCAGTGTAATGTGCACCGCTGAGGGGGGTCCTTTAATAATGGGAAACACTTTATCAGGTTGCACCCCAGAAATTATGTTTACATGTTGCTAACTTACAGCAAACAGCAAATATATTATGATTGATACATAGTTGAGTCCAAACTGCATTCTTGGTCAAGATAACGAGTAAAGAACTTGAAATGAACATAAATGAACCACAAATTGTTCACACAGAAAACATCTGAGAAGTGTTCACTGACGTCGGTGAACGTGCAGATGATTTAGGAAGCCGAGCGGTTCCTTGCAGTGAGAAAAAAAAGAGCTTCATTCACTCAAAAAAGTACACATAAGCAGGAAATTTCTAGATGGCAAGTATGTTGCTCACCACACACCCATAAACAGTTTACCTTTGTGTTGATTTGAACACTGTAAAACACTGCAGTATTACCAAACACATACACACTACAAGTCATGCATTGTTGATAAAAAAAAAAAAGTCTTGCTTCACCAATGTAAAAAACAACATTACAATCTGGCTTATAAATCACTTTATCAAGAAAGAAGGGGAAAATGTGCAATATAACAAATGTGCTGAATGTTCTTAACAATTATTATTAACAGTTTTTTTAAATTTTCCCTTGAATACTGTTTTCTTTATTATTTTTCAGCCAGTAACATAACAAAAATTAGTGACGCACAATTTTTGTGCTCTACAAACAACACTTCACAAATGAGAACTATTAAATTTACAGGGAATTTACTCAGATAAAAGCATTTGCCAACAATAAGATATCTGCTAATGTTTTATTCTTTATCAGTAATGGATCAACTCTGTTCATTTCCTGTAATTTGATATGCTTACACAAAAACTATATTAATCATGACAGTACTTAAGGCATGAAACTTTAAAGGGTATTTCAAGACACTGAATTATACTTCAGGTAAATGTATAAAGACATCGCAAACAGGAGGAAGCTGTTGCATAAATTATGTCAGACTCCCTTTGTGATACCTGCTGCTGAAAAAGCGAATGATTTCAGGGTCGTCAGCTGACAACGTTGGAGTGACTGAGCTGAGGTTGGAGGGAGGGAGGTGGCAGGGAAGGGTGAGTTTGACAGGGTGTCGACGCGGCTGTGACACGTATTGCCAGTGACAGAGGTGAGGAGTCAGACAGGAAGGTCTGTTGTTATGAAGGGGAAGCGGGGTACATTGTTCAGCCTTCGTTCCCTCCCTGACTGAGCAGCGATGCCCTAATCAGGCTCTGCTGTCTGACATAAACAACACAAGCTTTTCCCCTTTATCTGCCATTGTCTCTTTGTCTGTTCTTTGTCTCTTTGATCAATGCCTGTCTTCTTTCCTGTCCTATTCCTACAGAAATTCTTTCTTCCTCTTCTTTCTCTTTCTCCTTTATACATTTTCCTCCCTCCACACCCTTCTAAGCCTAACCCTCTGGCACAGGCATCACTTACTTTGGCTTTCTGTATGTGCATGCATTTGTGTATGTGTGCGTCTTTGCCTCTGGCCTTCCCATGGGAGGTTTCACAGGCTTTAGAGGCCAAATGAGGTGTAAGTCTATTAAAAAGGCAGAGCCGATGTGAAGATACCCAGTACGACACATCACTGGAGTGAAGTTAATTTCCACTTGATCAACAGTAGATGTCTTGCAGAGGTGAGTCCACAAGGACTGAAGGGTCAGCATCAGTGCGTCTGCGATTTCCCTGTTTCTGTACGCAGCCTCAGGTGACCCTTTAAGCTCCAGCTGTTACTGAGTTTTATGTTCCAAAAACATCCTGGTCATGTAGTGAGATCTGAGCTCATTCCAAACTCTGTCAAAGTTTCCACATAAATTCAGAGGATGACAGATTGGTACCGCTTCCCTCTGCAGTTCATTTGCAATGGAGATTCTGTTGATAACTATTCAAAAGAAACAGGACAAAACAAGCATGTTTGTAGGCACCACAGACTG
>VURO01021855.1:5111-29562 GCA_015108175.1 Pelvicachromis taeniatus
TTTTTATTTATAATAATAAAAATAATAATAATAGCTTTTTTATTTATTTTTTTGGTGGTGTTAAGAACACGAATGTTAATTTTTAGGTAAAAAAAAGTTGAGACGTTCTCCTGAGAACGCTATTAAAATTAGCAGCTCAAACCGAGCAAAGTGATCTCTAGAGGCATACACTGTGTAAAGCCTGCATATACTACATCATATAAGGTCTCGTCAAGAAGCTCTCGTTAACGTACAGCCGTAACTGCAACACTTTCACAGGTTCTGACTCATAGTCGTGATATTTTACATCAGCACATTGTCCTGTAGTTCAGTAGAGTGTAATTTAGTAAATATATAAAACTCCATAAAGTACTTCTTTGATAATTGGCTGACAGATCTCTGCCCAATGAATCGTTTTAAAGAGTAAGAACATAACCCTGAAACAGAACAGTGCCCTGTAAAATTTCAACTACCCATGGGGCCTGAGCAGATAAAGGAAGTAAAGATGTTAATAAGAAGCCACTATGCGGCAAGACACGGGAAATGGGGAAAAAAAAAAAAAAAGAGGGGGGAAACACATATGGGCTACATTGGGGATTTTTACGGTTTATGTTTGACACCGTAGAAAGATGCTACAGACGGACCGAGCTTTGATTGGACAATCACCCCGCCAATCAGGAGTTTAAAAAAAAAATTCCAATTCACTGACATCATCGGACAGGGTGACGCCCACTGTGAGTGGCTGTACGGATATAGTAAAATCCTCATGTTTGCACCAATAAGACTGAACATCACTGTTTTGTCCATAAGAGGGAGTCAAGTTTCTTATGAACCGGTTTCGCCCACTTTCACAGCAGAAGTGCTGAGCGCTTTGGCAGGAAAGGGGGGAATATTGCCTGACAACGATTATTTTCTGTCATAGTGGCTGTGGAAACTCATATCTGTAGTCGGATAGTCAGTCGGCAGGTCAGTTCGCCCTTCAGCCTTCGCCCACGACTTTGCCTCCTGCTGCAGCTGAAGAATAAGCGGGTTCATGACCACCAGGAAGCTCTTAATTTCTCCATACCTGGATTAACTCGCGGGCTTCTTTTCCCCCCCATTTTTTTTTCTTTTACACTTTTTTTTTTTTTGGTTGCAAGGAACAGACTTTTTCCTCAGTCAGAATGTTGTGGAAATTAGCCGACAACGTAAAATACGAGGATGACTGTGAGGTGAGTTTCGGAAGAGATGGCCTCCTGTAAGTGAGATCAGTGGCACCGAATTTAACAGCAAGAATTAGGTGTTGACTTTTAATCCTTTGGGCTGAAATAATCACGATTAAAATTTGAGAAGGTGACGCATTTGAAGAAGCAGCACGGCGTGCTGCATTAAGGGAGAAAAGTTAGAGTAAAGTTCAGAGAAACGGTAAAAACAGGATGTCGTTGTCAGAATTAAAGCGGGCTATAATTCCTTGTAAAATTAAAGTGGGATCGTGTTCTTATTATTGCTGGTCCATATACAAAATTAAACATGATGCTAATAATAATGCAATAATCTGAAACGCTGATTGCTCCTGAGAATATTTGCATATGCTTGCAATGATCACTAAGTACTAAGAAAAATCCCAAATTAACGGTCTACATTATTGTTTTATCCCGCCTAATTCATATTTTTCAGTAGACATCGTGCCAGCGAGTAATCTGACATTTTATCCCCTTGAGTGACAACCTGCCATGTTGTTGGCATCTTTCTCAGCCGCCTTGTCTCCTCCATCCCTTAGGAAAGGCACGATAGTAACAGCAATGGGAACCCACGGCTGCCTCACCTGCCGGCGGTCAGTCAACACCTTTACAGCCCGTCTACTTCTCTCTCACACTCGGCCAGTTCGGACTTCCAGCCCCCTTACTTTCCTCCTCCCTACCAGCCTATCTCGTACCCGCAGTCTAGTGACCCCTACTCTCACCCCGGGGACCCGTTCAACATCAACTCCATACACCAGTTGCCATCGTCGAACCAACAACAGCCGTGGCCTGGGCGGCAAAGCCAGGAGGGGCTCGGCGCCCACGGGAGGAGCGGACTCCCGAGTCAGATCCTAGGCTTGGAGGGAGGCTCGTCGGGGGTTAGGAGGGAAGGGTTCCGCCGACCGGAGTTGCTGTCTCCACACGCTCACAGTCTCGAATCGTCGGTTATTGGCGATAATATGGGACTGCATGACATGGGTCACGGACTGGATGATGTTCAAGTAAGTGGATTTGATTCATGTAATCACTTGAAATTATACTTTTGAGGCAGAGGCGCGCAAAGACTGAGGCTTGTGTGCATACATGTTTGTGTGAATCAGTCGAAATAATTAATATGCTAAAACGTGGTGAATGGATGCATTAAAGTGTGTTTTATTCAACTCGCCTGTCATATAGAGATTTTACATCTGCTAAATCTTAATATAACCAAAGGTCACGTATATTGAAAATGCAAAAAAAAAAAAAAACATTTCCAATTTAAAGGCACACTAGTATTAAAATATTTTCTATTATAAAATAGCATATATTACGTTTATATGCTTTGCATGAAAGATACAGACAATGGTTACTAATAAGGAGAGAATGTTAGTACCCACCCCAGAAAAAACTAGGCTAGTTCGAGCATTGTAAAAAAAAAAAAAAAAACGATGTATATGTTCACTTATTGCTGCTTCTTTTCTTTGTTATCAGCAAGTGGACGACCACAGTATAATTATGGCAGATCAGACAGTGATCAAAAAAGGTGAGTCTTGACATTTTTTTTTTTTTTTTTACTTTTTAACTGTTAGAGCAATTTAAAAAAGAACTGCAGGCAAAGGCTTTTGTACAACCATATGTGGTAATTACTAAGAAATGCTGGGCCTTCGTTTGTTGAACTCTATATACTTGGAAATGACATACTTCTATAGTGGCATGTCAGGGCACTCAGTGTGAGAGTAAGGAAAGGAGGCGTCTTCTGTTTGTACTTACACTGCATACAATGATAATCCTCATAGCCATGCGATGCACTTATTTAAGCCCGATGTGATCCTTAGCCTATTCTGTTGAAGGTGCTTGAATGGATGCCCAGTGGGAAAGAACTGATCCCTTTCATATTCATCAGGCTACAGCTGACATGACATGGAAATTGAGCAATCTCACAAACTGTGTTGACTGTGAGATCCAAAGCTTTGGATCATCTTTAGGCGTGTTAAGCTTGCAATTGCAGCTCTTTTCAGTTCATGTTAGCAGGAAATTATGAGTTGGTCTTGAAGCTGTGTTTGGCTCTGCAGAACCAGCTTTTGGTGGGGTGTGGCATTAGGCTTGCATGTGAAGGACAGTTTAGTTATTTGTTGAGACTTGAACTGTTTTGAGGGAGAAACTTATTCCTGCTGTTTTGTCATCAGGGCTCTATTAAACCGACTTACAGTGAAAGATGAACCCAAGGAACATCATGTTATTATGTGTACAGTGGACAAATAGAAAATGTAATTTTGCTGAAGTAGAGTTAAGTTTCATTTTAAAATGTAAATATCACGCCTTAGTTTCTTGTTCATATGTGTGTTAAACATCAAAGTAAAACTGATGTCATGACAATGTCATATTTTGCAGTACAGTGCCAATGTTTTATTCTTTGAAAGCATACTAGGGTTGCTTTAAGTTATAGCAATATTACAGTACATAACAAGCAGCACGGCATTTGCAGAGTGCAATAAACCAAACAGTCTGCATTTGTTACGGAAATCAGTGATTGCTCATTATACTGTTCCCAGGCTTAAGGGCACGCTATGGGCAATCTAGGGTTTCCACTTGTAAACAATGGCATGTCATTCCCAGCAATTTGCAGGAGAGGAGAACTAAAGCACTCATGTGACTTTGTGATTTTTGTCTCAGTATTAGGACTTCGAGGTGGCAGGAACCTTGATCGCTTACAGAGGACTTATTATCAGGGGGGAATTCTCGCGGGTGAGGATGAAGATAGCTGTGCTGTTTTGTTTTGTAGTGTGCTGTACTGTTTTGTTTGTCTGTCAGTGCTTTTGTTGTGGGATGACATTTTTAAATCTGTAAATTACTGTCATCTAATCCTCGGAGAATCTTAAAAAAAAAAAATGCCTTTGTCTAGGTCGATCAAAGTCGTTGAGACCAATCAGTTCACAGTTCTATTTGTGGCATAGATGAGGGACGGTCTGTATGTGCGTACCTGTTTGTGGGTGGTGTTTGACGTGAGGTCATCGTAGCTGTTTAACCGTCAGGCATCCGATGTTTCCAAAACCACACATTTCAAAAGGCTTCAGAAGTCGATTCTTGTATATTTTGGCACAGCGGAGACTGGCTTTCCTCATTGGTGGAGAGCAGCACACGCATACTTCTGCTCGCTTTTCCGCACAAGACACAGAAAGATCAGAGCTTATGCACATAAACAGGAAAAGTACAGATTGGGTTGTCTGATTTATTTTAATTTTTTATGGACCATAAGTCTGGAATAAAGATTGTGGTTGGGCAGTCAGATTTGTTAATTATTGTCAATCTGTTTTTATGTTCTTTTGCACTGCTTTGGTCTGTAGCTTACAAGCATTATCTCCCTCACTCTCCAGGGCCTGTCACTCTCCCTAAAGGAAACACGCTGGGCCTTCCCTTCCAGAAAGAGTCCTTGCTGGGCATGGTATCAAATCCTACAGAGGTGTTTTGCTCCGTACCAGGCCGTCTTTCCTTGCTGAGCTCCACATCCAAGTACAAGGTTACTGTGGCTGAAGTCCAAAGACGTTTGTCACCCCCAGAATGCCTCAACGCATCGCTCCTGGGAGGCGTTCTACGCAGGTCAGGGCTCGGTCTCATTCCACGTCACACCTAGACAGCATTTTCTTTTTCCTTGTGGTTTGTGAAAATCTTTAACATGATATGTGATTCACAAAAAATAGGATTAACAAATCCAAAATGATTTCAATTGTTTCAAATTTCTGGTTTCTGCAAACTGTTGACTTTTATTATCTCAGAAATAAACCGTCATTAAACTGTGGAAGCCATGGGGCAAGTGATCTGTAGACTAAAGCTTAGTAGCCCATGGGAAAGGCCTATTTAAAAGCACAGCTTGACTCTGTTGCTCTTGCTCATCATTTTTCCTCTTTTCTTTATTTTTTGCAAGGTTTGTGACATTCTTTGTGCTGTCTGCAATTTTGGTTCAGTGCTTCCATTGGGGATAGGTTACATCAAGTACCTACCTAAATACGCTGTGGGTGTTTTTTGTGTGCCTGTGTACGTGTTTGCGAATGTTAAACTGTGCCAGAGCAGTTGACCTTATGGCACACATGGTAGTGCAGCAGTCTGTTGAGGGAGGTTACAGTACATGTTTAATACTCCTGACTGGAGCATTTTGTACTTGGAGTGCACGTTTGCCACTTCCCATGTGCCTGTATTAATGCTGACGTGCACCCACAGACCCACATATACAATCTGTCTTTTTTTCTTTAAAGTAGGTCACACAGCAATAGGACTATCGTTAGTAGTGGGACAAGAGGGAGAAGGGGTGGGGGCACTCATACACACATGCTTCTCCAAAGATGCGCCCCTTCTCACCGACCACTGAGGGGGAGAGCTTGTCTGCCAGTCATGCAGAAAACTGAATTGGCTACGGCAAGTGGGGAGTTCAAGAGCTTCTGAAAATACATGTATGAGTGATTCCTCTCTGCTGTGCTTTTGAGTGGAACGTCAATTGTTTCAATTTATTTTTTAAGGTCAAGAGAGCCTGCCTGTAATTTCTTATCAGAAGTGTTTGACGAGACTACCCACATGAATGTGTGTCGGGTGTTTTCTGACAGGTGTACAGTGCATATCTTCCAGCTCTTTTCTGGGAATTTCTTTGAATTTATGGTCTAAACAGTCATAAAGGATACAATGATCTTTTAAAATGCCACTGATAGCCTTGACATGTTCATCAAATTATCTGTGAAAAATGTAATGTGTGAATGACTTTATTATTGTGGGCTCAATTTATTTATTTATTTTTTCCTTTTCTTATACAGAGCCAAGTCAAAAAATGGAGGCCGTTCTCTGAGAGAAAAGCTGGACAAAATTGGGCTTAACCTGCCTGCAGGAAGAAGGAAGGCAGCTAATGTCACTCTACTTACCTCGCTAGTAGAAGGTATGACACATCACTCATTCGCCCACAGTAAATTCTCACACTATAATTACTGTTTGCAGTGGCCGGAATGTCGTGTTAGTAGTACGAGAATGTGGGAATGTCAATGTATTGGCACTGGTATGTGTGTTTCACTTCTTGTGCAAAGGGTGACTAAAGGCAATGTGACTGGCAACTTTTCTTTTTTCTTTGTTTAATGTGCCAGACTGTCATCTAGACATTATTTGGTGAGTCATAGTGGTTTGGAAAATTTAGCCAAAATTAGGGCGACTGAACTCATGTAGTGTATAAAAGACTGAGAGAACCGTTTTCCATCTGAAATACTTGAGAATATATTTCAGCACCACTTCTGTTACTCCCTTAAACATGTTGTCTTGTATTACCTAGTGAGCACAGTCACCTCTAAAACTCAAAGTTAAATAAATTGTTCCTTTTAATGGAAAAAATACTACCAGGCCATACACCCCTGATTTTATCGTGACTGTTGCAGTATAGTTTGAATGAGAACAACAGTCATACCTTAGTCAGTGACATTTGATTCTACTATCATCCCAGTATCACTTTAATCACATTTACCTGCCGCTGGCTATAGAAAGATTTTTTTTTTCTCTCTCTCTCACTCCCCACATGCCTAATTTTTATAAATGGGGTGATGATTCTGTGCAGGAAGATGGCTGGAGGCCTGTGTTATTTAGAGACCTTCAAAGCTGAATTAAGCCTTGTTATCTTGTGTTCGGCTTGCCAGGAGGGCCAGCTGACCTTAAAGCTTGTGCTTCTGCATAGCTGCCAGCATTTCGAAGACTTGTACGTGTCTATCAATAAGCAGTGTTGTTGGCATCCTGGGCACATTTTGGTAGCATTTATTCACATAAACCCTTTATGACCATGCAAGTCAAACCACCCTGAAGACAAAATGTATTAATCTGCATAGCTCTTCTTACCTAAAGCTAGAAGAACGAGTACAGCTGATTATTCTGCAGTTCAGCTGCTTCACTTTATGCACCTCATGCTTGTCTATGCCTGTTACAAAATGGGACCACTTGTGTAACGCTTTTAAACTAATAAATTGTTCTGCTGGACAGCTTAAAAATCCATTGTTGACAAGTATGTCAAAGGATATGTTGTTAAAATATCTGTTTAAATATACTATTTATATTACTATTTATTAGTACCATATTTATTCGTAAGTATAAATTCATGGTTGGCAATAAAGTTGCAATTTGAGTATTTTCTTGGATCTACAGAAAACCTGTTTTTCTTTCTTATATGTAATATTATCTTTTTCTTTTTTGTCTTAGGTGAAGCTGTTCATTTAGCGAGAGACTTTGGTTATGTGTGTGAGACTGAATTCCCTGCAAAGGCAATTGCTGAATACCTGGGAAGGCCACATGTGGAGCGGAATGAGGTTAACTCACGCAAGAACATGCTCCTTGCTGCCAAGTAAGTGTATTTTCAATCATTGTGTTTTAATTTGGATGCATTTATACACCTAGCAAAGCAGTATGAAGCAAGACGACCTTTTTCAATAGCTGGTTTTTATAGTATTTGATCAATAGAAAGCGGTCCTTTCCAAATTACCTGAAGAGTTTTTCGATTAGGTCACAAATCAGTATGTATTTCACATTCTTAATTATTCCACTTTACTTCTCTACCTACAGGCAAATCTGCAAAGAGTTTACCGATCTGCTCACTCAGGACCGCTCACCTTTGGGCAACGCTAGACCTGCCCCCATCCTGGAACCTGGAATCCAAGGCTGCCTGACTCACTTCAGTCTCATCACTCATGGCTTTGGCTCTCCAGCCATCTGTGCTGCCATGACCTCGCTTCAGAACTACCTGAATGAAGCGCTCAAACAAGTGGACAAGATGTACCTGAGCTCTGGCAGCGACACCCAGGGATCCTCAGACAGTGGAAGTAAATCTACTGACAAAATGGACAAGCACAGGAAATGAGAGCTTAAAGGAGAATCCCTATGAACTTCAGATTCCCAGAGTCCCTTAATCTTGCTGCCCTGTCTTCCTTTTTGGACTTTTAAAAAAAAAAAATCAATATTTGGTATTGTCTTTTTGAGAGCTGCATTTGTGTGTGGATGTGTGTGCTCACACTGTAAATTTATATTTTGACAAGTTGGGGCTTTTTAACAACCTGTCACAACAGGCTACAAATCAGTTACTGTTGGCACGTGTATTGAATCCTCTGGATTGGTCCTAATGGGAGCCCGCTCCATGAAAGAGTAAAAGTCCTTTTCAGACATGGCTTGTGTGGCTTCTTCTGTCTGTCATTCACACAAACCAGTAAGAGGAGAGAGGAATGGCATATGTTATTTTTCACACGTGCAAAAGATTTGTTTGTGGCAACAAGTCCTGCCATTATCAACTGGTAAGATGTGTGCATTCAGTTCTCTCTACTTTTGTCACTAACAGCAAGGTCTGTGTGATGCATGTTGGTGCTGGGTGAGCCCATGCCAGACAAGCTTGGAGAGAAATCGCTTAAGGATTGAAAAACATGCTCTAAATTAGAAACAAGTTGGGGAGATTTAAAAAACAAACAAACAAAAAACCTGTTTATGTTCATATTATTGCCGTTTAGCACAGTTGCTATTCATCATAAGCTAACGAAACTAAAGTCATGACTTTTACAAAGAAGTTACCGGGGTGTGCGTTCATACACAAAGGCGATGCAATAAAATGCTATTAGATTCCTAGAAGGAGTACATGCCTGAAAGGGGCTTAATACATGCCACATCATGCTAACCACTATGCAGTTACATACAGTTGCAAGTGTCCTACTGCTACAACCACAGGGCCTGCATTCTGTTGAAGAAGATGAGGGGAAACAAAATGCATTTTGTGACTATTTTTCCCCTCTCTTCTTTCCTTTTTTTTTTTTTTCCTCGTCTTCCCTAGAGGACATCATTTCAAGATGGCTTTCTGTGGCTGTGAATTCCTCTGAGTTTTCTCCATCCTGCTCAGTCTGGGGGCAAATCCACTTATTTCCTGTGTCTAAATTGACTTGCAAAGGGCAGTTTTTACGTGTGAGAGAAAATCCACTTAGTTTTCTTTATTGTTGTCCTTTAGTTGTACCATTACTTCAGAAAGGATCCAGTGTTATTGTGTTTTGTTCATGGGAGTTGATTTGAAGCTTGTGCAGGCCTGGATGAGAAAAGACAGTTGAGTTTTCTCATCTCAGTCTGTGCTCTTTCAGAAACCAAAAAACTTTAAAGTGCCCCCATTATGCCAATTTAGAGGCTCATTATTTTTGTGGTTGTATAATGGTACAGCACATCTTTTCACCCTGTCAAACACTCAGTATTAGCAGCTGCATGTAGATTTTAGTTGACTGCTTATGCTTTTTTTGAGGGCATGCCAAACGAGCTGCTAGGTGTCACCATGTTACATAGTGACGTAAATAACAAAAAGAAAAGTCTGGGCTTCAAATGACCCATTTCAAGCAGTTTAGCAGCACTGGTTTTTGCAGGAGAGAATAACTCACTTTGGAGTGGGCTTCATATTTTTTTTTTTTTTGCAAAACCTTTTTCTCATGTGCAAAAGTGATTTAGCAGACTGCATGATAGAGAAAATCCCAGAATGCATAGCAGGGGCACTTTGAATTTGCTATGCGGAGCCTCCTCAGTGTTTGTGGATTGCAGGCGTTGCCATGGATCCATTGTTACTCAGTCTTCCAACACATACAGTACATAGTAGTGAGAATTTTGTTTTTTGTTATTTTTTTGTGAACAAGTTATTCATTAAAAACAAAATCCAAATTAACACTAACCTACCAACAAGCTCACTTCTGCCAGAGTGTGTGTTGGTTGTGAGAATGCGTGTGTAAATGTAAATATTTCTTTCTTTTCAAAAATGTTTTTAGAAATTAAATTCTGAGCATAGAATATCCAGTGTCTTGTCCTGGATGTAAATATTTTTCTAATTTATGTTGTAATTTAATGGGCTTGTGTAAATAATGGTATCAGTTTGGTGCATGGTTTAACTTTTTATGATGACGTGTTAAACTTTTGTAAATCTTTTTTTTTTTATAAACTAGACTTTAGAAAGTGGGGATGATATACATTTTTGAAAATATGTTTAAAAAAATGCTGTTTTAAAGTTTCAGGAACAACAAAAAAAAAATAAATGACAGCCTCAAGTCTGATTTAGTGAGTCGGTAATGTTGCCTAGGCCACACACACTTATTTTTTTTCTTAATGGATAGCACTTTTGTTCTGTAGCCTCTTTTTCAGCAATATCACACAGATGATGGTTAAGTCATGTGTTGAAAGATTTTCCTATTAATAAACGGCAAAGAAAAATCCCCTACTAAACTAATGAGAACAGTAGCCATCATTATGTGCTCTCACTTAGCTTCACAAATAAGCTGTGTTGCTCAGTAAAAGCACAGACCTCAAAAGTACATCATGTGATGGAACAAAGAAGTGCAGCTTAGAGAGGACAAATGGGTTGTTTATGTTAAACTTGGGAAAACTATTGACACTATTGAATAGACTGTACTAACAGTTCAGCATATAGCATCTATCCTCTGCAGCTCACCAATATTTCCTTTACATGTGTTTTAGCAGGTGTGATATTAAGTGGCTTAAGCCTACTTACAAGTTTCTTCTTTGGCAATGCTGAGATGCAAATTTGCAGCTAAGAATTTAGTTAAGAGAAAACGAGTTCTGTCCACTTGTTTCATCATCACTTGTCTGTTCAGTTTTTGCTCATTTCTGAGGTCCGTCTGTTTGTTTCACATAGTAATACTGGCTGAAACACTTTTATAAATCCACATAGAACATATAGCTGAACTGAAAGGTATACCAACAGCACAGTAGTGCACAAAAATATATGACATCAGTATTTCTCTTTATATGTTGTATATTAGCTTTTGGGGTCAGTGGGTGAAACAAACATTTCACAAAAACCAAGCCACAGGTTCTAAAGGAAGCAGCAGCAGCGACTACCTTGCAGTTAAACAAGTATCAGCCTCTCCCCTCAGAACCTGTTTAACCAGACCTGTCAACGCAGTGGCTCACTGCCCTTGCAGCGGTTGACTTTAACTGCCTTCAGTTACTCGTGTTAGCTTGTATGCTTGGCCCTGAAAGGGTAGATAATGGGTGGAGGAGGTATGGGTGAAATTTCGCAGAGAGAAAGAGGAAGATTTTTTTTTTTTCCAGTAACTTTGATGACAGGCTGAACATGGTTGAGGAAGCACTGAGGATTTGATTGGAGGTTTTTTTTTATACTGTCTCTTTGTCACATCACATAGTTTGTTTTGGCAGATGTGAGCTGTTAAGTACACACGTCCCATTTGTGTTTGTTTTCCCCCATCTTTTATTGTCAGTGGAATCAATTCTACCTGAGCACATTGGCAAAGTTGGAGCTAGTTTGTTGTTAAACTGACCTGATTTTTACACATAAGATGATAATGTTTTCAGTTTGGCAACAGTTGAACGGCTTTGTTTAATTCCTTGTACGTGTTTTTCCAAAACACAGGCAACATCGTAACTGGTCAAATGTTTTCCTCTCAACTGTGAAACCGTGTGAGTAATTCGCTTATGACATGCCTAAGGTAGCTGGGAAAAGGAGGCGAGCATAGACTTGTTGCGCTTACCTGTTACCTTCACCTCTTTTTCTCTTATGAAAGAAGAGGAACTGCTGTACTTTTTTCTTTAAAAAAAAATAGATATTAGAGATTATATCTGACATGTTAATATAATCTTCAGATCTCATTAGGATGCCCAAGGCTACTTGTCAACTCCAGATTCACTGAACTGTAGCTGTATTCTGTTCCAGCTCTGACTGAATGACCTTTCCATGTAGGTCAAACCAAGTCACAGGATGAAACTGTAAGAGGGAGGAAAAAATGCCAAAAAAGAGAGAACTTGATGTGATGTTTCCCTTTTTTTAAAACCTTGTTTGACAATCTTATTGTTGTTTTTTATTACTTATCAGCCTAACAAGTTGACTGTATGCTCTTACTGTTACAATTTTTTTTTATAGATTTTTGCCCAACTTGTTTCCAGACACTTAGAACTTTACAATTACCCTGTTAGTTAACCACTTCCCTTCCCTGTCTTTGAAATCTGTTGTACATTAAGGCTCATTTGCAGTCAGACTAATCGCTTGCTTGCAGTTCCCAACCACTGAAACCACTTTATGAGTTAAAACATAGCCTTAACGTTCCATGTCATAAGTGACAAGTCACACAGATGAGAGTAGTAGTGTAAATCAGGAATCTGAATTAAAACATGCCCGACCCTGTAAACACAGAACCCAGATGATCATTTTAATATAAAAAAGTGTCTCTCATTTGGACAAAAATAGGAACAATATACTTTTTGATGATGATGATGATGCCTTTATTTTACATGATTACTAGTGCCATTTTGGTGCCACTGAGGAATAAGAGTAAGCAATGAGGAGCGATTTGACTAAACGTATTAGCGATGATGCGTTCTGATAAAAGTTGATGCATCAGTGCTGGGAAAAGCACAAGAACATACTTGAATAAAATAAAATAAATCATACTGAGGTAAATTGACTTAATGTGGTCTTAAGAGCAGAGGAATTACACCTTTAATGAGTTGCTGTTGTGCTTTAAGGCTGGCCTCAAATTCTGTGACATTTTTCTGTTCACTGTCGACTCCTTCTCGTTGGGGTAGGAGGTGGGGTGCAAGTTCTTATGTTTTGGAGTGTGGAACAATGTGTGCATATGCATGTAGTTTTACTTACTGCAGGTAGAATTTCCCAACAACACACAGGCCGAAGGCAGTTCTTTGTTTCCAGTCTGATAATGTTCTCACTCGTGAATCGGTGCAAGTTTACTTGTAAATGAAAACAACAAATATATTTTGGGAGGACAGAAAACAGATGGGGTGGGGACAGGGGACAGGTATGGGGCATATAACGGATAATATATGTGTGTTGAAAATGCAGAAAATCAAGAAGAGACCAAAGAAAACAAACAAAGGCAAATATGGCTTCTTAAAGTCATCTAGGCAAGAAGTTAGTATTTACTGTGCATGATGCCTCGGACTGGCCATTTCACATTGAAGGGCAAAGTGTAATTAACTGTAGATCAATGTAAATATATTTAAAGCGTAATAGTTGTAAAGCAAATGTGTCTTTGCTTTACTCTCCTGGTGTAGCTGAGGAATGCTTGCGTCTACTCCCAGAGTGACTCACTGGCATTAAATAACACCTGAGTTACAGTAAGTCTGCTCTGTCTGTATTTGCCTGCTGAGATGCAGTCAACAGTTGTCAAAGAACATGGCTAATTTGTATCTGGACAATATTCACTGCTTTTTACATGTTCACAGTGTATCTGTTATTATAGCAGCTGTTTTGTTATCCCTAATTCCATAATTATTCTCAAAGCAACCTCTACCTTCTATTTATGAGAAACCTTTTTAAGATGCCAAAGAGGTTCATCTTTCCGTGACAAACCACTTTGGCTAATAATTGCTGCAAAGGAAGTTTATTACAATGCACGGGTGACAGTATTTGAAAACAGCAGTAATAATTCTCAGTTGACTCTAAGTATTGAACCAAATAAAGCTGAAAATGAGACATAATGGTTCCATTTATATAACAAGTAGAATCGTATATCAAGCTATCAACACTGATCTCAGTTGAGAGGTTTTACATTTCTGAGTGATTGTTTTTGTGTGGAGGTTGGGGGTAGGGGGAAGTTATATTTGGTGGAAAGAAGTTCAATAATGAGAGCATTAAGCAACTATGGTAGGGGGTGAGCTGGGTGTGCGTGCGTGCATGCTGTGTGTATGCTGGGGGTAGGAGTGCTGGGGGTGGGGAGTTGCTGCTTAATCCCTGAGGAAAATGTGGAAGAAATTAATCTAAATTACAAGGATGAAGCTAGTCTGGAGTCTGGGACTGGAAGAGCTACAGAGGAAAGGCGGGTAAGAGGGAGGGAAGGGGGGAACCGACTCTTTCTTTTTTTTTTTTTTGGTTGGTGTTTTCTTGTTATTTTTTCTTTTTTTTTCCCTTCATCCTGTGGGAATGAGGTGGTCTGTCTTCCTTCCTCTTTGGCTTGCCACGCAGACGCCCCTCCTTTGCTTGCTCATGAATGGGCCTCTTTCCAATTAGTTAGCATTGTAGCCACTGCCGGTGTGGACAAGATTGTAGCGACCCCTCGGTCCCCCTTCTCATCCTGGTGTCTCTTCTCACAGACAACAGATGTTTTGGTTTCTCAGGGAATACGTGTTTCTTTGCTGGCTTCTCGTAGTGTCAACAGCAAAATGACGGTACTTTGCAATTCTTTTTAACCTGCCAAATCTTAGAGAGTGGAGAAGAATTAGCTGTAGAAGAGACCTTGATGGTCTCCCACAATCTTATATAAGCTAATTCGTACACAGAGTCCACCACCAGTAAAAAAAACCTTCACTTCTTTCTCATTTACTCGCACACAAAAACAGATAAATTAACACAGGATGGTTGCCGCCACTCATCTATTTAATGAAAAGCATCTGCCGTCTCCCCTTGCTAACCGACATACAGGCAAATCTTGTTCACCTAGGTCTGCGTGCAGTAATCAGAACAAGCTGTTTGGTCAACAAACAAACCTGTAAACACAAAACGTACCAAAGTTTATGAATAGTACTGTTTACCAGTTTTACCAGAATCAAAATTTATGACCACAGGGGGCATCGCAACAGGAGATAAGTAGTCTCATTAGTTGCTCAGATGCTTCTTTTCTCAAACATTTTTGTGCAGTGCATTGAGTCTACTGTGAATCAATAGAAAACAGAGAAAAATCCCATGAAGCAACATTTGCTGCTTATTGTTGTTACCGTTAATGGGATTATGGCTTAGCAGGGATTATTGATTTGCCTCCGTCTCGCTGCTCAGCTCTTCATTGTCACTGACGTGCACATGACTGATTCCCGAGCCCAGAATGAAGTCTGTGAACGCATGGCTGAAATAAAGGATAAGACCACGATAATGGCCACGTTCTCTTCACTGTTCGTGACGTCGACGTGTGAATTCAGTAAGCAATTTCTCTTTCTCTATTTTAGTCTTATTCTTGCTGACCTATTTCTCTGGTCATGGTTTTTCATGCACTCAGTGTTACAACTCTTGTATTAGTCACTAGTCTCTGTTTTTGAAATTCTTTGTAGTCTTTCAATGTGTGTTTTAGGGCATCTACAGCGCTCTCATGGTGTTTCACCCAAAGTGTCAATCAGCCATCTGCTCTCTCTGCTATACCATCACTGATATCGAGACTCCAGGTTTCCCAGGCACTGCCTTCCAAATGTGAAGAAAATGGTTTTACCTTACATTAAACAACAGGCAATAGTGTTTTTTTGTTTGTTTATTTCTTTTGTTAGTAGCTGATGAATTATTCAAAGGAAATGTAAAAAAAAAATCCCAAAAAACATCCATCCATTTGCTTCCGCTTATCCTTTTCAGGGTCACGGGGGGCGCTGGAGCCTATCCCAGCTGTCTTGGGGCGAGAGGCAGGGTAGACATAGATACAGACAACCATTTGCACTCACATTCACACCTATGGGCAATTTAGAGTTTCCAATTAACCTATCCCCACTAACTGCATGTCTTTGGACTGTGGGAGGAAGCCGGAGGACCCAGGTAGAACCCACGCAAACCCTGGGAGAACATGCAAACTCCACACAGAGTTTGCACGTTGGAGTTTGAAAAGTGCTGTACTCTTAGAGTTGATTGGCAATTTCCTTGTTTGATAACCACATTTTCATTGGTTTACAGTGTTCAGTGATATTTTCATTGGGTGCTCCAACAATTTTCCAGGTTTAGTTGATTGATTTAAAAAAGTTGTTTGTGGGGCTGCGTTTTGTAAAAATTAAAGGGTAAACTTTGCAGATGCTTGCAGGTTACAGTTAATTTTATTTATACTGTTTAATACTTTGAGCGTAAATAAGCATATTTTATGTTTATTAATGTATCTATTTCTATATTTTGTAAACCTTCACAGGCTCTGGCATCTGTCATGTTGGCTATAACTAACTCTTCTGTCATCAAAACTGAATTTAGACCTATGCACATTATAATTCTTCAGTCAGTTGGGGATGATCATGACCAATCATTTGGCTGCTCAGGAAAGCCGGCATGAATGACTACCCTCTCACCCAAGCCTACAGAGGACTGATAGAGAGCATCCTCCCCGCAGGGATCACTGTCTGGTGTGGGAACACCACACAGGCAGAGAGGAAGGCTCTGCAAAGAGTCACAAAGAGGATCATAGGAACAAAACATCCTTCCATGGACTCTCTGCACACACAACACTGCCAAAAAAGAGCAGCGAGAATTATCAGTGACCCACACCATCCATTTTAAATCACCATCCATCCATATATTGACAGGTTTGAGTCTCTTGTTATGATTTCAGTACATAATACCTTTGTGAAAATATTAATATGCTGCATAAGTTAGCTTTTTGTCCACTCTATGTCTGTGTCAAGTTAAACTAACAGAGTTACCCGATATACAGCACTACTATGCCTTATTTAGCTAATGTAGTGAAAACATGCACATGCTTTCAGTCACAAAGTGAGATAAAACTAACTAGTTCCTTCAGGAGTTTGCTTGCACAGACAATAAACCATGTAGAATAGAAAGACTCAGGGCCTGGTGTTTGCCATGTGTAATAATAACTGTTTTTTTTTAATGCGTTAAAATTAATACCATTAATGTTATATTTTGCTATTCACTAGCCATTCACTAGCTAGTGCTAACTTTTCCCAGGGTGTTTTCAGTAAAGAAAGAAACAAGGTCAATGAAAAAAGTAAAACTCCAATCTGTAAAACTAAATCTGTGATCTGAAAGAGACTGAAATACAAGTATGCATCCAACCAGCCACCAAAATATTTAAAAATATAATACAAAATATTTCAACATAATAGCATACATGTTTATCTTTAATATCTCTAAACATACTAAGATAACAAATAAAGGGAAACCACAAATGTGAGATGTGAGCTAAGAAAATTTAATTCCCCAACTAAATATTAATAATAGGGGAAAAAGACACAATAAAAGAACTGAAGCTACAGATGTACATTGCCTTGAGAGACAGTTCCACATTTGAAGTAGCTTCATTTTCACCGTAATTGTAAGGTTTTAAAATTTATACTAGATCGTCAGATGAAAGCAGCCGCCTGTTAAGGTCAGGAGGTATGAAGATGACAATACTGATGAACTTGCTCTCCACAACAATCGCAGTTCAAGTTGTTAAGTTGGACATGATCCAAAAAAATCCTGAAAGTGATAGCTGCTACAACCAGGAAGATAGGATATTACCGTATATCTTCCAATTGTAGCCCGGACGTTTATTCAAAAAAATTATCCGGCCGGCCCGGTGTTTAAAAGAGACTGGCGGTTATTGGAGACCGGCTTTTATTCCCTTCTCGGAATTGTTGCGGAAGTGAGGGGGAAAGAGGACCCAGGCGCAGTTTTTAGACTGAGGTGAAAAGAAAGTGCGTTTACTTACAGCGCTCCAAAACGTATTCCAACAGTTCACAAATAATGCAGTTCCCAATTGTGCTCCTCCTTTGCTCCCGAGTGTCTCTGTGGTAGCCCAGTGCACGAGTGGTGCTCCCCGAAACTTCTCGCCGCCCGACTCTCCAGTAAAAGTAAAACACCAGAAAATCACAGTTAGCAGGTTTGCTAGCCGACAGTTCCAGTGCAGTGTAATAATCCCACTTTAATGGTCGCTGCATCCAGCTTAAAAGGCGCTGGTTGTAGATGACGGCTGATTGGAAACGGCTGGTCAAGTGATGAGACACGGGAGGATCGAGAACAGCACGGAGGGTTTTTTTTTTTTTTGAGCGACGTTCCAGTCACACTCCATACCAGTTGGTGGTGGTAATGCACCATTCAGTTGTTTGCCAACCGCCAATAAAATTTAAAAAGAAAAAGAAGAAGACAGCGCGGAGGGACTTCCGGGTCGAAGGTCACTCGGCTACTATTGGAGACCGGCGTTTATTTGTTGTGACATATTTTCAAATCGGCGTTTATTAGAAATCGGCATTTAAAAGAGACAGGCTACTAATGGAAGATATACGGTAAGCATACATGCACATGTGTTTGTGTGTTGTCCTCACTTCAGAGCAGGAATGCCCATGAGCAGGAACTAGCTTTTATGGTTCAGCTAAAGGTAAAGCTCATTATTCTGGCCGACAGTCCCTAACCAGCTGTACTGCACAGTTTAAGCTCTGTCCTCGGGCACTTTGACTTTCCACTAATAAAGATAGCAGAGCAGAAAAGTAAAATATGGGATTCTGTAGAGAATAAATACGAGAATGTGAAGTGGTAAGCAAGGGGTATATATGAAGAGTATATAAATAGTATTTAAATAGTATATATATAAAAAGAGAGTTTTCACTAAAAACAAATAATTGAAAATAGTGCCTCTGGTTGTTTTTTTTCTTAAAAAAAAAAAGAGTTAGACACAACTCCCCATATTTCAAAAATCAAAAGGATCTCTGGTAAGGTGCTTTTTTGAGGTAGGAAACAGCTAAATGAAAAGATACGTATCTTCCAAAGCAAGAGAAAATAGTAAACATGTGAAGCCAAAGCTGCTTTGAATGGATTTCTTTGACAACAAATGCTTCCAGTATGGAGTGAATCATTGGAAAACCACATTCATTTCCTGCCTGTGTTTATCCACAGAGGGATGAGATACAAAGCTGTCCAGACTTGTTTGCAACGTGCAGGATAGTGTACAGAGAGGGAGATGTGCTCATCTTTGACAGGGAAAGGCCATACTTAAGAAACTTGTAACACTTGCATGAATAGCAATTTGACAGTCTCATGCTACCGAACAAAAAAAACACAACAAAAGAACAAATATAAATACTAGCAAGCTGCATTTTTTAAAAGTTGAGCAAATGTATTTATAATAAAGATGGAAAAAAAAACTGACAAAAAAGTTTTACCTAACCTTTATTGTCCAACTTTAATCATTAATTAATCAAAAAAACAGCTCTTTTCTCTTTTATCCTCTTTGCTCATTCCTTTTTTTCCAGCAATTTATTCAGCCCTTGTTTGGCATATGGCAGCCACAAACTAGCATGCCTCAATTATGTTGGACGCCATTGTGTTGAAGGGAGGGAGCGAAAGGGAGTGATGTTTACAGTACCTACCCATGGCATCCGGCCACTACACTGTTATTGCTTAAAGAGGGAAGGTGGTGATAAAAGGTGTCAGTGTCCATTGGCAGATTGGTAGAGCTCCTCTTTAAACAGAAAGAGAGAAACAGGAAGAGGAAGAAAGAGAAACAACAAAGCTATTTTCTACGGTGGTTTTTACTGAAATACATACAGCATTAGGTATGCATAGAACTAGATATTGTATTTGAATATTATCCAAATGTGGAAATCATATCTGTCATTAGTTTCTCAAGTCAGCTTACCAGTTGTGAATATTAACCTGGGATACATTTAAAAATGTCTCTGGGCTGCATTTGTGGGAAGGGTAGATTAGAGCTTGTATGCTAAACTGGGCAAACACATTTGCTTGTTTTAAATGTTTGAACAGTTTAAAGTGGACAAATGCCTTCACACCAAATGGATTTATTAAAATAAATCAATAAATCATGATCTTTTCTGCTTACTTAAATGTTTT
Organism: Pelvicachromis taeniatus; assembly: GCA_015108175.1. Taxonomy (NCBI): domain Eukaryota; kingdom Metazoa; phylum Chordata; class Actinopteri; order Cichliformes; family Cichlidae; genus Pelvicachromis; species Pelvicachromis taeniatus. The sequence continues at coordinate 24,816 of VURO01021855.1, forward strand.
GCGCTTCTGTGTTTATATACAGTTGTTTGTGCATGACACAAATATAAAGTAAACAAGCATTATAAAGCGTGTGTTTGTTTGTAGACTCACATGCACCTGTGTATTCAGAATATAAAAAGAGAAAAAAATTAATAAATTAGCGTGACTGCCACTTACAACGGTTCTGCTGATGCAACCACTGCTGGATAAACGGGCATGTCAAAGGAACAAAACGAGAACATGAAGAGCACAAGGGAAAGAGAGAGAGAGAGCGTGGAGAGGTCCCAGATGCCAGTGATATGAGGGCGATAAAGCTCATATCTCAGCATGTTTATACTCAGAGAACTGCTGCGGTGTACTATCTGATTGTTTGGTGAGAAACAGAGGTGCCTCTTATCAAGAGAGTCATTTTATACCTTTAAAACTAATGTAGTCTTTGTTATTACTTTAAAAATGTGCTGAAATCAGTATATACTCACCATAGGCACCATAGGTTCTTCGCTTTCTGGTATGAAACCGTGCGTTTTAAGTAACCCTCACATCCATAGTTACATTAACAGGATACTCGGGTAAAGCAGAGATGAAATGAGAAAAAATGAGATGATGTGATAAATTTCACAATTTAAACAAGTGCTTGTCAGACTGTTGGGAAATTGATTTTGAGATATCACACTGCAGGATGTAGAGTGTATGAGTGCACCTGCATTTATGGATGAGTGCAGTGTGAGTCACTAAATATCTAGCAATACAAGCTTTCTAGAATACATTGTATTATACCATGAAGACAAATCAACCACATGGATGGATTACAATATCAGTTTTTTAATGGAATATACTTTGACAGGTTTGTAAATTTTTGGTGTTACTGTATATCTTCCAATTGTAGATATTTATTCAAAAAATTATCCGGCTGGCCCGGCATTTAAAAGAGACCGGCGGTTGTTGGAGACTTCCGCGACAATTCCCTTCTCAGACGGAATTGTCGCGGAAGTGAGAGGGAAAGAGGACCCAGGCGCAGTTTTTAGACTCAGGTGAAAAGACAGTGTGTTTACTTACAGCGCTCCAAAACGTATTCCAACAGTTCACAAATAATGCAGTTCCCAATTGTGCTCCTCCTTTGCTCCCGAGTGTCTCCTTGTCTGTGGTAGCCCAGTGCACGAGTGGTGCTCCCCGAAACTTCTCTCCGCCCGACTCTCCAGTAAAAGTAAAAGACCAGAAAATCACAGTTAGCAGGTTCGCTAGCCGACAGTTCCAGTGCAGTGTAATAATCCCACTTCGATGTTCGCTGCATCCAGCTTAAATGCCGCTGGTCGTAGATGACGGCTGCGGAAGCTTTTTTGTTTTTGTTTTTGAGCAACGTTCCAGTCACACTCCATACCAGTTGGTGGCGGTAATGCATCATTCAGTTGTTTGCCAACCGCCAATAAAATTTAAAAAGAAGAAGAAGGAGACAGCGCAGAGGCTACTATTGGAGACCGTCTATTTGTCGTGACATGTTTTCAAACATAACTGTTTATTAGAAACCGGCGTTTAAAAGAGACAGGCTACTAATGGAAGATATAGGGTACTTTAGAGTTATGTCTTAAATTCAAAGTTTGGTGCTTTTCTAAAATAAAATATACATATTCACACTAAAAGCAGATTAACACTGAGTACAGGCGTAATTTAATACAGATATAAATCCAAATGTTCTTCATTATAAAACCAGGCCAGACTGGTGAACTTTGTTGTTTGTGTGTGTTTTTCCCTCCATCTCTGCATCCACGAGTGTCCGTAAGTACGAGCATGAGTGTATGATTACATGTGTGTGTGTGTAAATGCAATCCTGAACATGTTCATGTGTGCATATACATGTATGTTTGTGTGTGGGTTTAGTTCTTTGTCCAAACCGACAGGCAGAAGTCTCCAGCAGGGAGAAAAATGTGCTGCTTGAAAATATCTGTCTTGTTCTGACATGTCTCATCATTTTCTGCTCTGCACCATCTGCCTCACTCATGTACCAAAAAGCCTAACAGTAGCAACGTGCATGCTCCTAAATGATTAAATAAGACAACTTGAAAGATCCAAAAAGCTTGAAATATCATAAAAGTCCACTTTTAGTTGCATTTAATTTCCTAGTAGTTATCTGTAATGACAAAAGCACTTTAACAGATACACTGAAAGAGTTTTAAAAAATTGACAGAAATATGGTGAATAATAAATTTGTGAGTCCCAAGATGACCCACCAAACATCTGATGAATAAAATGCTAAAATGCTCAGATATGAATTGGTAAACTAGCTCTTCAGAGAAGTTGAACTTACAAACATTTTTTTTTCCATGTTAAAAACAATGCAGTTAATCAGTGCTGCTGTTGTATCTCCTTACTTAACCTCCGAGGGGGGGAGGGCATCTTCCTTACTGGCTAATCTCCATCTGATACCAGTTTCCCTTAAATGTTCTCTTGAAAGCAAGTTATGCCCATGCTCTTTATCTGCTCATTCTCATGTTTCATTTAAAATTGCTAAATCTGAGGTGTCATTTCAGTGATATCACCACAATGAGCTATTTGAAATTATATTTATTTGTCTTAAATACCCAGATGAGTAGTTATGCCAAGCTAAAGAGCTCTGAGAGAATTGTAAAAGTAAAAAGTGAGTAGAAAAGATTCACTCTTGTTAGTTTAACAAACAAACAAAAACAAGTAGGCTTTCTTTCTGTGCGCTGTGCCAAAAAGATTGCTTGTGATAAGAATGTGATAAGTGAGCTTAATATAGTAATAATAGTGAAAGTTGCCAAACACTGGAGACGGCATTGAATGGGAGGTCTGTTATATTTGAATGAGTTAAGATTCTCATTTTTCACAAAACCTTTTGATTAAAAACATTTCGAATCTCCAAAGCTAAATTCCAGGAGGTCTAACCTCAGCTTGACAGTCTTTCCTCACTAAAAAGACACTGGAGCATAGTCTACTCCTGTGGAGTAGCATGTCCTGGCTGACTTGTAATCAAATCTCACCGGTGCTTAAATCTGTCAAAATGTGGCCCAACTCTTATTGCGTTCTCCTTTTTGCTCAGGTATGACTTCAACAACTCTTCTATGTAATTAGTGTTTCACTTATGGGTGATTCTCTGCAGACATAAAGAAGAAAAAAAAGGGATGAATTATACTTTTACATTATGATGTTTTCATGGTCACACCATTCAAGCCTGTGTTGGAATAAAGTAGTGAATAAAAATAAAGTATGAAGTACGCCCTCTTTCAATTCTAAGGTTTTACATATCAGGTCATTTAAAAAATTATTTAGTCCTCATCAGATCGTAAAATAATTTAAAAATACCACCATCTACACCATCTAATTATTTATTTATCAAAGACTAAATCAAAATGCAGAAACGATGTGTGAAAAAACTATAACTGAATAACTTGTAGACCCAACTTTAGAACCAACAACTTGAAATAATAATTTTCATTAGGATCAAATCAGTCTCCCACATTGTTGTGGATGAATCTTTGCCCGCCCTTCTTCACAATGTTGTGCTGGTTCATTGACGTTCGTGGGCATCTGTTAATGCATGGTCCTCTTGAAGTCCTGTCACAGCACTTCAGTCAGTTGGAGGTCTGGACTTTGGGCCATTGCAACATTCTGTTTCTTTTCTTTCTCAGCCCTTCTGTTGTAGATTTGCTTGCTTTGTGCTTGAGATAACATTGCATTGCTCAATTTTCCTGTCAGACAGGTCACATTTCAAACTACTAGAATACTTTAGTATACAAAGGAGTTCATGATGGACTTAATGACCGCATGGTGCCCAGGTCTTGTGACTGCAAAACAAGCCCAAAACATCACAAAACATCTTTTTTTTTTTTTTTTCTTGAAGAACTGGCGTAAATTTGCTGGGACAAATTTCCCTTGGAAAGATTGACAGCTGTCTTGAATGTTTTTCACTTGTAAATTATTTTTCTTAGTGTAGAATGATTGAGTTTTGGTTGTTTTGAAATGGTCTTATAACCCTTACCAAATTGTGCAGCATTAATTATATTAATAATAGTATCACATTGTTCCCCTGCCACTAAGTACTCCTTGGCTGATTCTGTGGCAAACAGCTGATTTATTCTCCTGCCTTCTATCTCTCTGGTGTACATCTTGAAGCGGGTGGCCAAGGCTGTGAATCTTTGCTTGGCAGTTTCCAAGGCCTCTGGTATAGACAGCTTGCTTTTCTTCTTAGGCACTTTCTTCATCGCACCTTTCTGCAGCTCTGTTAGTTGGCTAACTTCCCTCCGTGCTACCTTGATCTTAGCCTCTAGCCTCCTTCTCCATGGAGGGTATTGCCACTTGTGGCTGTTCAACTTGTAGCCAAGCATCTCACATTATCACTGCCGCCGTAGTGAAGATCAGCTGGTTGGTCTCGGTAATGGTGGTGGTAGGTATCACCTGTAGTGCTGCATTCACGTCATCTAGTAGATCTTCTGAGGGTACTTCACGTAGTCTTGCTAAGCGGCTACGGAGGGTCCAGGTTTCAAGCTTCGCCATGATCCTGTCTTTCAGGTCAGTTCCTCTCGCACTCAACAATCCTTCTTCTATCGAACTTGGGGCTTGTTACCCAATCTTGGGAGGGGTTGATGTTATCGCCCCCCTGACCTATTGTCCTGGCCGTAGCATACAGTGAGTCATATAGTCCTCATCAATCTCTAGCTGTGAGAGCAGCCCCTTCTTCTGAATGTTGGAACACTGAGCTACTAGTCGTTTTGTCGTCAATGTGGATGTTGGGTATCGGAAAATAATAATAATA
>VURO01021864.1:0-10470 GCA_015108175.1 Pelvicachromis taeniatus
AACCAGATTCTTACTCTGGATGGCATTACCTTGGCCTCCAGTAACACTGTGACAAACCTTGGAGTCATGTTTGACCAGGATATGTCCTTCAATGCACATATTAAACACATATGTAGGACTGCCTTCTTCCATTTGTGCAATATCTCTAACATTAGAAATATCCTGTCTCAGAGTGACGCTGAAAAACTAGTTGATGCATTTATGACTTCTAGGCTGGACGACTGTAATTCATTATTATCAGGATGTCCTAAAAACTCTGTGAAAAGCCTTCAGTTACTCCAAAATGCTGCAGCCAGAGTCCTGACAGGGACTGGAAACAGAGAGCAGGTTTCTCCTATATTGGCTCCATGTTAAATCTAGAATCTAATTTAAAATCATTCTCATCACATACAAGTTCTTGAATAATCAGCCCAATATCATCTTAAAGGCCTCACCCCGAAAGAGCAACAGTTTACTTGTGGTTCCTGCAGGACATTGAGCTTTCAGGCCCCTCTTTTGTGGAACCAGCTCCCAGTTTGAAGCGGGGACACAGACCCCCTCTCCACTTTGAAAATTAGGCTTAAAATGTTTCTTTCTGACATTAGGTATTATTAATCTCTGACTCTGTTCAGCGTGTCTTTGTCTTATCTTCCTCCCCTCACCAGCCGATGGCCTCCCCTTTTTCCTGTCAAAAGGGAGTTTTTCCGTCCCACCTTCGCTAATGCTCTTGCTCACAGGGGACCATTTGATTGTTGGGGTTTTCTCTGTTTTCTCTGTGTTATTGCAGCGTCTTTACCTTACAATATAAAGTGCCTTGCAGCAACTGATGTAGTGAAATAAATAAATTGTATAGAACTGAATTTAAATTGTTTGCCTATGGTGTTTTTAACATTGTAGAAATATTGCGTATGTTGTACATTAGTTATTACTGATATTGTTGTACATTAGTTATTACTGATTGAGGGCCTACCTAGCTTGGCCATAACATACAGTATTTGCAAAAGAGATTTTATATCTGCAAGAGTCCTCTTTTACTAGTTTACAAAGAAAAAGCTTTCACTACAGGCTCATTTCAACCTTTATTCCTCTGATGGTGCAAAAACCTTAAATGCAAGTTGCAACTTTGGCAAAGAAAGGGAAGATAATAACCTTTATCTTATACGCTTCCAATTTGCTTTGATCATTTAACCAAACAAATCCAGAGCTTGTGCGACTGTGAGAGCTGTGGGATGTTGCTGCGAGGGGGTTACTTCTGGAAGATCTGCAAACACACACACACACACACACACACACACAGAATGAATGTGTGTGTGTGTGTGTTTGCTGCCTTTGTTGCTATTGTTAGCATAATTGTCTGTAATTGCCCTGTTGCATATTCATTGGAAGATAAAACATATCGTATGAGTGAAAATTGCATCTGTTTTTTTGAAGAGACTTGAAGCAGCTGTACCAAAAGCCCTGTGAACAGGGCTGTGGGGCGATTACAGAATACAACTTAATCAGACTAAACTGAAAACGATTTCAGTTCTAGAGTATTCTGGGAGGAAATGTTATAGAACTGAATTTAAATTGTTTGCCTATGGTGTTTGAAACATATTTTATTTGTTTCAAACTAAATAAAAAAGGAGAACACTGCCAGCTGAGAACAGGATAGAGATATATCATATCAATTATATATTTATATTATATGTAATATAAATATAAACTCTAAATTGCCCATAGGTGTGAATGTGGGTGCGAATGGTTGTGCGTGTATATGTGTTAGCCCTGCGACAGACTGGCGACCCGTCTAGGGTGTACCCCGCTCCAGCGCCCCCCGCGACCCTGAAAAGGATAAGAGGAAGCAAATGATATAGGACATAAAATGTAACACCATGGGACTGCTGACCATGGGAAAAATCCTACACTTTCAGTTGCAAACTGGCACATTGTACTCAGATTACATAAAGCCATATGAAAAAGACAAAGTGAGCGGTACTTGAAAATGTAACTCTGATATTTCAAGATATTATTACTGACTTTCTACATAAAGGACCGTTGTTTGGTCTACAGGGGGATCTAGTGCCAAGATTGAAATATAGCATAAATAATGAACTCATCTTTTCTTTTCAATCACCTAGCGGCCTTGTTTTTGCTAGCTTAGAATGCGCTGGGTCTTATATGTTGCTTTTCTACTCGGAGCACTTTATACAACCTCCTTAAACCATTTGCACAAGCTGACCTGCTGAGCACAATGAGCCCTTCATATACAGAGGAAATGGGTCTTCTTCCACAGTGTTATGTTGTCATGTTTCCACAATAGACCAGATGGATCAAACCAAACACTGGCTTCCCTGGGCATTTGCATTTTGGAAAGTGAAAGATATATTTAGTGAGTTTCAATTCGTAAACTTATTGCAAAATGACTATAAATCCTATGCACTGATCCTTTAAAAAACAGACATCAAAGATTAAACTGTCATTGGCTAGTCATTTTTACACTTTTGGCATTTGCTTACAGGTAGCATGGTAGTGGGGTGGCTGTAGCTCAGGTGGTAGAGCGGGTCACTTCCTCACCGGAAGGTCGGTGGTTCGATCCCAGTCTATATTCCAAGTATCCTTGGGCAAGATACGAACCCCATGTTTGCCTACTGGTGTTGGTCAGAGGGCCCGGTGGCGCCAGTGTCCGCCTCTGTCAGTGCGTCCCAGCTGTGGCTACAATGTAGCTTGCCATCACCAGTGTGTGAATGTGTGTGCGAATGGCTGAATGTAGTGTAAAGCGCTTTGGGTCCTTAATGACTAAAAAAAGTGCTATGCAGTTGTTTGTTTGTAGTGTGGCGGCACTGGTGCCAGTACTCTCAGCTCCTGGCTTCTCAGCTCCCCTCCCGGTTCCTTATGTCCCTTTTTGTGTGTTTCTGTGTTTTGATGTGTGTGTTTTGGGACGTCCAGCGCGCTGAACTCAGTCACACTTGCTGCTCATCAGCCCTCGCCAGCTGCAGCTTGTTGCCATCGTCAGCAGCCTCCCTACTTAACTGTGTGGCTGAACTGCAGTCGACACTGGATCGTTGAGTTTATCCATCAGTAAAAAACGTTGTGTTGGAAGAGTCGTGCGTTTAGGTCCGCTTCTTACCAGAGACCTGACAGAACGATCCAGCCAGCAAAGGACCCAGCGGACTTGAGCCCTGTTCAGCGAGAGCTGTCGCTGCAGGCAAATTTGTTGGACAGGGTGAGCGCTGACATGAGCACAAGCGGTAATTCACCCAGAAATTTCATATAATGATTTTTTGGCTATATTCTGATAAAGGTTTTTGATAAATGTTGCAGCCCCGACACAGCTGCACACCAGATATTCACCCTCAAACAGGGCAGGACAAGCGTGGCATGATCATATGTATGGAAAATGGACCGGTGGACCTTGGCGGGCTGGTAGAAGCTCGAGCCCCCGGACGGTGCTCGGTGAAACACGAGCAGGTGGACGGGGAGGAACAGCCAATGCAGTTGTGCCAAACTGTCCTTCCCTGATCGGAGATGAAGACGGGTTGCAGGTGAGTGCTTTAGCTGTGGGAAGAAGGGGCATTTTGCCAATTCCTGCCCCTCACAGCTAAAAGATGCTGCCCGTCACTAGCTGTGGGGATACTGATGGGCGTGACTGAAAATGTGTTGACTCTGGGGCAGAACAAAATGTTATTAATGAGACCATTGCCAAGAGGTTGGGCCTTCCGTTAATCCCCCTCTCCTAACCCTTGCAGGTGTCTGCCCTTACTGCGTGTCAATTAGCCGACATAACCGCATCCAGGAGATTCAGTCGACATTGTCGGGCAACCATGTGAAGGTGGTCTGCCTCATTCTGTTCCTAGCAACAAGTACATCCTGGGCTTCACCGGAATAATCCACAGATTGAGTGGGTCTGGGTGGAGCACTTGGCGCCACGAAAACTGTTTGTGAACAGCTGTTCCTGAATCGCCCGAGCAGTTAACGAACCTCTCCACTGTTCCTGATGTGTATGACGATCTGGCTAAAGGTTTTAGTAAAGACCTGACTCTTTCACTCCTGCTACACCAACCGTATGACTGATCTGTTCCCCACCGCTCCCCTGCCAACTAGCCGGCTACACAGCCTGTCCAAGCCCGGGAGGGTTTTCTTCATTAAAAGGAAAAGACAGGACTCTCTGTCCCTGTCCCTCTGTCCCTCTGTCCCTGTCCCTCTGTCCCTCTGTCCCTGCTCTGTCCCTGCACTTCTTCCATGGCTTAAACAAGATCACTGTTAAAAATAAATCCCCCTTACCTCTGCTTTTGTCAACGTTCGAGTTCCTGAAGGGGGCCACCATCTTTTCTAAACTTGACCTCCGCAACACTTAGCACTTGGTTCCACGTTTGATGAACCACGTTTAATACTCACCTGGGCAACTTTGGGTATTTAGACATGCTTTTTGGACTAACCAATGCGCCCGCTGTTTTTCAGGTTATGGCGAATGATGTGACGAGGGACTCCATTAACCATTTAGATTTTTGTCTGCCTGGATGATATCCTAATTTTTCTCCAAGTGTCACGCCGACCATGTGAAACTCGTTCGCCTCGTCCTGCAACGTCTGCTGGAAAATAGTTTTTACGTGAAGGGGGAAAAGTGTGAATTCCACATGCAGACAGTGTCCTGCCTGGGTTTCGTTGTGGATCAGGGGCAGCTGCGGGCAGACCCAGCCAAGATCAAGGTTGTGGTAGAATGGTCCAAGCTGAAGAATCAGAATTCAATTCAATTCAGTGTTATTTATATAGCGCCAAATCACAACAACAGTCGCCTCAAGGCGCTTTACATTGTAAGGTAGACCCTACAATAATACATACAGTGAAAAACCCAACAATCATATGACCCCCTATGAGCAAGCACTTTGGCGACAGTGGGAAGGAAAAACTCCCTTTTAACAGGAAGAAACCTCCGGCAGAACCAGGCTCAGGGAGGGGCGGGGCCATCTGCTGCCACCGGTTGGGGTGAAAGAAGGAAGACAGGATAGAGACATGCTGTGGAAGAGAGCCAGAGATTCTCCTGAGACAGAAGGAGCTACAAAATTCCTGGGATTTGCAAACTTCTACAGACGGTTTCCCAGAGAGTTCAGCAAAGTGGTAACATCCCTCACCCAACTCACCGCACAAAGAGTATTGTCTCAGTGGTCTCCCTCTGCTCAGCAGGCTTTCAACCAACTCAAGTGGCTGTTCTCCTCCACTCCCAACCCAACTCAAGCAGACCATAATGAACCCTTTGTGGTGGAAGTGGACGCCTCTGACTCTGACGTGGGGCCCGTCCTTTCCCAGCAAGTGGAAGGTAAATTGCATCCCTGTGCCTTTTTCTCTTGTCGTCTCACACAGGCAGAACAAAACTATGGCGTGGGCAATCGCGAGCTGCTGGCCATCAAGCTACCTTAGAAGAATGGCAACATTGGCAGGAGGGAAGTGAGACCCCATACTGATGTGGATGGACCACAAGAATCTGGTGTACCTGCAAGCGGCCAAGCCCCTGAATGCCCTTCAAGCCATTGTTGGGCATTGTTTTTTGCCAGATTTAACCTCACTGTTACGTACAGGCCCGGATCTGGAAATACAAAGCCACGTTGAGAAGCCAGTGGGTGCTTAATGTGGATGAGGAACAGGTGAGTATTGTAGGCGAGGTCAGAGGCGGGGAGCTTGGTCTAGCTCTGCCCTGGCGAGAGAGAGGTGAAGACAGCAAAACATCCTACAGATCCTGGGGACCACGACAAATATGTGGCAGCCTGCTCCATTTTCAAAATGAGGTTCCAAACACTCTTCCTGTTGGCCTGCTTCGACCACTGGCTACACCCAAGAGGCCGTGGTCCCATATTGCTCTAGGCACCAGCCTGCCGCCTTCATCAGGTAACACAACCATCCTCACCATAATCGACTGTTTTTCCAAGGCGGTCCACTTTACTGCTCTACCAAAGTCACCCACGGGTCTTGAAACTACTAAACTACTTAGCGAGCATGTGTTCCAACTTCATGGCATTCCTCAGGATATTGTATCAGATCGGGGTCCCCAGATCGGGGTCCCCAGATCGGGGTCCTCAGTTCTCTTCATGGGTGTGGAAAGAGTTCTGCACGGAACATGGGCCCCAGGTCAGTCTGTCTTCTGGTTTTCATTCTCAGAGAGGGCCAATCAGGAGCTGGAAGTCGTTCTCTGTGATGTGTCCTCATTGAATCATGCCACATGAAGTGCTCAGGTGGCATGGGGAGTATGCTCACAACTCCATGATGTTGGCTGCCACTGGAGTTTCTCCTTTTGAGGTGTCCCTGGGGTATCAATCTCCTCTTCTGACCATCATGGAGGCAGAACTGGCTGTACCCTCCGTGCAGCACTGCTGCCACCGCTTATGGAGGACCACACGGGCAGCTTTCGTCAGGGCAGTGGAACCGAACAAACGTCTGACTGATCAAGTCGTGTTCCGGCTCTGTCCTACCAGAAGGTTTGGCTCTCCACCTAGTATGTACCTCTAAGAACTGAATCTAAAAAAAACTCTCACCACAGTTCATTGGTCCTTTTGAAATGCAGTCTATCATCAACCCTGTAAGTGTTTGTTTGAATCTTCCCAACATGAAGATTCATAATGTTTTTCATGCATCCCAGGTGAAGCCGGTCCGGACCAGCCCATAGAGTCAGGTCCAGAATTTGCTGGACAAAGACTCCCAAGACTAAAGACTGTAATTTTCCTTCCACACAACACCACAGTGGATTTTAAATCAAAAGTCAAGCTGTGATGTAATTGAACCCAGGCAGGGGGAAGTAGTCCTAATGCCAGCCACAAGTCCAGAAGCCCCCGTTTGATTCTTTGCCAAATCAAACATGCACATCATCATACTTGATTGGTCAGGGCCTGGGTGTGGTATTGTTGGCAAAGCCAAAAGAAGATGATCAGGTAAAGGCGTGAGAGAGAATGAAAGGCATGGAAGTGAATTAAAATGTCCCAGTTCCTTATTTTCCTTTTTGTGTGTTTCTGTGTTTTGATGTGTGTGTTTCGGGACGTCCGGTTTTGAGCGTCATCTGACCAGGAAGTAATGGCGGGCTGAAGTCAGCCACACCTGCTGCTCATCAACTCTCACCAGCTGCAGCTGATTGTCATCAGCAGCAGCCTCCCGACTTAACTGTGGCTGAACTTTGGTTGAGTTACTTATCAGTACAGTCCCTGTTTACTAGTGATAACTTTCTCTGATAGACTGATGCGTTTTTTTCTCACTAGGATTTGGGAACGGAGTAATTGTACAGAGTTGGAAGTCATGATTCACAGCACAGACACAAGCACTGTGTGGGATTTGGGGAAAATCGCCACAAGTCCTGCGTTTGGGTCCGCTTCTTACTATGGACCTGATATAAAATGTAGGGATATTGACTGATAAAGGGATGAAAAAATGTATTGAGAAGATGTTGGTAGGTAGAGAGGGAGGTAGGTAAAAACTTTATTAATCCTTCGGGTAGATTCCTCCGGGAAATTCAGTTTCCAGTAGCACAGCACCATCAGAGTTGAATGATAAGGGAGTAGTAAGGGGTACTTTTAGAATTATGATTATGGCAGCAAACTGAAAAAGCTGTTGGATGGATGAGTGGAGTCACGTGTAATGCAGAGGGCGTTTTGGGTGAGGTGGGTGCAACAGATATTCTGGAGGGAGGGAAAAGAAACACCACGATCTTTTCTGCTGCTCTCACTACTTGATGTAACTTTTCCCATCAGGACAGTGCCAGGGCCATACCACACAGTGATGCAACTGGTGAGAGTACTCTGTAGGAGGGGCTCATAAGTGGTGCTGAGGCCCCGGTGGACAGAGCACCAGAGGGTCGAGGCGCCAGAGGGAGGTGCTTGACCTGAGCCGGCGGACAGCGTGCGGGGGTCCTGCGCAGCCGGAGCCAGTGGAAAGTGTGCGGGAGAGTCTTGTGCAACTGTAGTCAGGGATCGGCGATGGACAGAGCACCAGAGGGACCAGCCCAGTTGGAGCCGGAGGCCAGAGCACGGGAGGGACTTGCCCTGGGTCAAGTCTGGGGTCTGTGCACCAGCGGGACCTGCCTTGGACCCACCGGGGGGCAGCGTGCAGTGGGGTCCTGTGCGCCAGCCACCGGTGAGCCTCGGCCCATGTCTGCGACTGGTGCAGATTCTTGAAGATGGGGACACCGTTTTATTGGGACAAAGAGAAGCCACTGTGTGTCCACCCGCCATGTTTTCTTAGCCAACAGTTTCAGGGATCCTTCAGGGTGACCATGGACAACTACGGTTCCTGGTGTCACTAACTTTGTGTTTCTCAGGACAGAATCACACATATGGGGACTTTGTAGGACTGCTTGTTACAGATCGTACAGATTCATTATTTAGATTTTCATGTTCAATCATTGACATAAGTCTCAATATGCAAAAAAGCAATCATTATACATGTCCAAATATAGGACAATTAAATTTTTTATGCAGACATAGTCACGCAGAAGGCCCACGTTGATTTGTGATGGAGCTGCCAGGCAGTAGGTAAGCTGAAAGAGCAGGTTCGTGGATGTCATAAAATCACAATACTAAGTAAATTATGTGGTTACAGTTTCTCCAAGACAATAAGAACAGCAACAGCCTGAACTAAAAAGCTCTAATACATACAAATCAATTATGAATATTACAGGAAAGAGAATAAAAAGAGGGTTGGTGTGTCACAGGCAGTATAAGGTGGAGGGAGATGCTCCACTGTCGTGACCCCAAACGGGAAACGACGACCCAGAAAATCTTCTTCTGGGTCTTTTTAAATCTGTGGCTCAAACAGATTTGAGGGAGGCATCATTAGACTAAAATAATAAACTTCATGTATCAGAGAGGGAACAAACTACAGAAGCTGACAAATCATATGTAAAATAACACAAACACAAGAGTAAACAATCGTCAGTCTAAATGTCATGTTATCTTAGCATGAAAATGTATTGGCAGAAGAAAGATCACTGGGAGCAAGTGATTGGCCCAAGCTAAGCAGCACACATGTGGTGATGTAGGACACCAGTGTGGCCGAGTCATCCTGGCGAGTCCCTGCCCAGCTACCTGTATTTACCAAGAGGGCCAACACTGCCCTCTACTGGGAATTCAGTACAAGCCCCAAAGATCACAGAAGACATAAACAAAAATGAGACCAAGATACATTTGTAGCAGAATGATGGGAAGAGAAAAGTATGAAGAAGGAGAGAAACGGGTCATAATGTGAACCATATAACACTGTCTGCCAAACATGGTGGAAGTTCTTTTATTGCCTGGCTGTCAGTGGGTCACTGCTGTTTATTGATGATGTGAGTAGTGGTATATGTGCCACAGGGTGAATCCTGTAATGTAGGGGTATGCTATCTGCTCACAATCAGCCACATATTCTTCTCTGGCCGAGTCTGTACATGATGGAAATCGAGACGAACGACTCAGTAACAAGCAGAAAGTGAAGGCCGAGCAGACCATGACAAGGGAGGAAATGCAGATATTAATGCTGACTGTGGGTTTTGGACTTGAGGCAGTCTGACATCTTTGACTGCAAAGCATTTTCATCCAAATGATAAAAATAAATTCATCCTTAAATCATGTGTGCCTTACTTCTTAGCCTCTGAAAATGTGGGACTATATATTAAATGAATGTAATCACTAAACAGTTCATGCAAAACTTTTGCTAAACCCCTTGAATCAATGCTAAAAGTCAAAACCTAGTACAGCTATGTTGTTATGTAAGGACACTGCCTTATGACTGTGAGCTCTGGCTCCGTTGTTTCATGGGCAGGGCAGATGTAGTGTCCAAACAGCCCATCCAAAAAAAGTGTACTTGTCACTCCTGTCACACTGTGTGTGGTGGGGGTGAAGAATGTGGCTGTTTCTCAGTTCTTAGAACTGGTAAAAACACTCCTAACGCCCAACGGAGCTTAACTCCAAAATTTCGTTGTCTAAAAGTCAGTTAGTGAAGGAAGTTTGAGTTTTGTTTCCTCGGGAAAGTAACCACGAGCCCAAGTGACGAGTAATGACTACTTTATGGTACTATGGATTAAGTGTGCTCTCGTGTATCCATCCATCCATCCATCCATCCATCCATCCATCTTCCTCCGCTTATCCGGGGCCGGGTCGCGGGGGCAGCAGCCCAAGCAGAGAAGCCCAGACCTCCCTCTCCCCAGCCACCTCCTCCAGCTCATCCGGGGGAACACCAAGGCGTTCCCAGGCCAGCCCAGAGATATAATCTCTCCAGCGTGTCCTGGGTCTGCCCCGGGGCCTCCTCCCGGTGGGACATGCCCGGAACACCTCACCCAGGAGGCGTCCAGGAGGCATCCTTATCAGATGAACCACCTCAACTGGCTCCTTTCGATGTGGAGGAGCAGCGACTCTACTCTGAGCTCCTCCCGGATGGCCGAACTTCTCACCCTATCTCTAAGGGAGAGTCCAGCCACCCTTCGGAGGAAGCCCATTTCCGCCGCTTGTATCGGCGATCTCGTTCTTTCGGTCACTACCCACAGCTCGTGACCATAGG
>VURO01021865.1:13667-34638 GCA_015108175.1 Pelvicachromis taeniatus
TGATTATTCATGTTGGTAAAAATGACATGAAGATTACCATTACACGTGTTTCAACATGATAGGGCAAGCATATATTCAAGAGCTATTATTTAAATAAACGCATTGAGCTTTGGCCACAAGGGGGCAGAAAATATTCTGCTTAAATTAACTGCCCAGGTGTTAAACCATAGCTTAAGATTCTGCCCAGATTTGGCTTTACTTATAGTTGACATCAGTTAATGAAAATCATTCATTCTTAATTGTTTTTCTTTAAAAGAGAAAAAGGTCCAGTTTCCATAATCCTTTAATGTTTAGTCTTCTCTGTGGTCTCCACCAACAGCTGGGAAAATTATATTCAACCTGTTTGACTAAACTTTTTTTTTCTTTTTTTCTTTTTTTTTTTTCTTTTTCCACCATCAAGCTGTTAACTATGTCTGCTTTAGTTTTGGTCTGCGGAGGCAGTCTGCAGGAGGTTTTGATGCAAAACAGCTGCCTTACTGCGACTAAAAAGCTCCATAAAGTTTGTGATTTTTGCACTTAGGTGTCAAAATTGTGCATAAATTGGTTTCAAAATCACAGCAACAGTGTGGTTAAGATAGCAGCCAGTGTTTTAGCAGTGTGTGCAAACTAATCTCCTAGTGCTGAAGTGATGCATTTGTGCATATATCCTGCCATCCATCCCTAATCTTTCAGTGATGTTCCTGCCACTGTCCTTTTCCCTGATCAAGCAGGATAGTCGTTATTTGCACAATTACAAGAGGTGACCAAAAGTGACCTACAGTATGAGGAAACATGGGTCACAGAGTTCATGTTAAGCAAGCTGTTTTGGGTTGTTTTTTTTTTTTTTAAATGAGGACAGTCTCAAAATGAAAAATAGGAACAAATCCACAAAGCTGTAATGAGTCCTTGGAGGTTAATTCACCAGGAACATTGGACAGCATTCTGGCAGTTTTTTCACATTGTTAGTTTGTCCAGGGAGTCTGTAATGACTGCAATAATAAGTCTGAAAATGCCAGTCTCCTAAAATTGGCAGACATTAGCCTGTGAGAAAAAACTGGTTCCGTTAAATAAAGCCAAGTCTCTTTTTTAAATGTATTTACTTTTTAATGAAGGTAGTTTAGTTTGGCACACAGATGTTTTTGGATTGCTACTGTTGTGATGATGAGTGGCTGCACTGTATGGTGCTTGTTTCCATGGTGTTGTATTCTGTTGTAACTTAAACTCAGATGGGCCAATTTACACAAGTGTTGAGAACTTCTGCCCACACAGTGAGAAATGTTTTGAATGGATTGTTTGTGTCAGGTTTCTTTTTTTCAGTAAAAATCCAATAACCCTATTTATGATCAATGAGTGATTCTCCCTCAAAATTACAGAAAAGTGGCTATATTGCAACAACACTAAGCCATTGCTTTGAGCAAGGCAATATCAAAGCAACTCCTTAATGTGCAGGTGACAATACCCTTCTATTTGTCAATATGTCTGTGTTACACAGTGCACTGGTGCCCAGAAGGGTTGATGTATGGATCAAATTATGAAGAAGGAGATTAAATAAATCTGTTCAACTTTTACGGGCATGTATTTTTGTCAGCGAGAAGATAAAGCTCAGCAATTCTTTGTAAAACAAAGAGTTAGAGCTGGGTTTACTCCAAGGGAGAGGAGTGACCTGCATAGATTGGAAAAAATGGGGGGCATCTATTGATTTTTACTTCACTATGTCAAGGTCATTGAAATGACTCTGTAATTGAAGTTCTTTAATGGACCCACTAAAATAGTGTGGGGTAGATGGGAGGGTCCAGAGACCAGCCCGAGGAGATAGCCCTCACTGCTGGCCATAGATGTATTGTCCAAGGAGGAGGCAATAAAATGTAATATGTACAGAGATTAAACATTTAAACACGTTCATATTATGTGGAGAAGAAAAAAATGCTGATTCAACCTACCACGCAAGAAATGAATGAATTCATTAATTTTCTGTGCTTCCTTAGTCCTTCACAAGGTCACTATAGATCTTCAGTTCAGACAAGCAAAAAGAATCGACTTGTACTGCTCAGTGGAGAAGCACATTTAATAATAAGGTTTGGCATCTTGCTGTTACATCTAATTTATTGATTCATTCACACACATCCGTATGACTGATGTCATCACAGTCAGCTTGAAATTGCTAAAGTTGGTCAAAATTTTAATGGATTTTGAAGAATGAAGCAGTATCAAAGTTTAGGAAATACTTCAACTGTTGCTCTCTTGAGTATTTTTGAGAAATGGATCTTTACGTTAAGTTTTGACCATGTTTAGCATTGCGGTTGTTTCAGTACAGAGAGACACTACACTGTTGACCGCCCATACCTCCACTGTTAACCTGCCGTCTCTATGTGCATGTGTGTGCATGTCAGCCAACTTGTACATGTCTACATTTAAACATCTAATCATAAAGAGTATATTTATCCCAGATATGGAACCCTCTCTGTACCGGATCGTTCTACCATTAGCACCGTGGTCACGTTAGGCCCGCTCTCCGCTGAGTTCCTCTGGCATTTTGTTTTACCAGTGTTAACCTACTTCTCTCTGCACCTCCGATTTTCTTTGTGTGCTCGCCAGCTTCTGATTATCTCTAGTTCAGCATCTTGTTATGGCATTTACACTTGCTTGGCTGTTCACTCTGCTCAGTAATCACTTCTCAGACAATATTAACCCAACCATTTTTCAATAAACCTGTTCATTTACTTATTTTTTTCATTTGTTTTTAACTCAAACCTAACAATAAATGTGACAGAAACCCAAAATACTACAAAGATGACTATCTATAATTTAAAATGACTTGGGAACACTCTATTTCCAAAAACAGATCTTAGCAGATGAAATAAAAAGAAAATTCGAGCCAAATAATACAATTATTTGTTTTGTGTATCCCCGTGTAAAACCGTAAATATTAAAGTTTTAAAAATTGCGATTCATATTTTTTTAAGATAGTACTGAATCCTCACAAAGCACAGACTGATGGTTTTCTTTTGTCTGTATGAACATTTTATTAGGATCAATTTTATTTAGTTTGTCATTTAAATATATAAAGCCCTCCTAGAATAAATGGATTCAGTCAGTATACTTTCTTTTAAAACACATTGTTAAATGTGTTTGTACTCCATGTTGTAAAAGTTTATGATAATTGGTCTCAGCTGTTTTTTGATTGACAAAATTAGACAATAACATCCCGTTAAACTGCTTCTTTGTACTTTTAAAGATGTGCAGTCTTAAAAAACTGTTTTCACAGGACTCTTTGCAGCCCCGTGAAGAACTAAGTGCAATATTACTCATTCTTATTCAGTAAGAATTAAGAAGGTAAGCAGCAACCAGGTGCTGTTAATCAATTTGATTAACTGATCATCAGAAAGCGTGATCACCTCTGAAGCAGAAGTTTTGACATTTTGATGGTAAGGAGCATTCAGATGCGTGTTAACACCGTGTTACAATCTTTTTACGAGTGGGCGTCACAGCAAATTCACCCTAAGGTCAGACCATGCAATGCTCAGAGAAATCGCCAAAATCCTAAGAGCTACATTTCAGTTAGCATGTTAAATGTTAGAGGGTGGCAGTAGAATTTGAAAAAGACTAAACAAGTATGAAAGGATTGTGAGGACAACACCTCCTCTCTGTAGAAAGACCATGGCAACATGGTTTAGGTTTGCAAAGTTGCATCTAAAAAAAAAAAAGCTAGATTTCTGGAACAGCAAACACTGGACTGAGGTGACCGCAATGAAATAGGCAGAGATTGATTTTAGTCAAATGTGGCAATATCCTTTATAGCCAAACCCAGCATGCCAGCACAAATACCAGCTGTCAAGAACTGTGGTGGAGGGGAGATGTTTACATATCACAGTCATTGAGTCTACTTGAACTCTTCTGTATGCCAAAGCGTTCCAGAGTCAAATGTGAATCCATCTGTATAAAAGTTTAATTGTAGCAGAATGTGGGTCATGCAAAACAACAATGATCCTAATCACATCAGTTAAATTACAACAGAAAGTCTGAAAAAGAAGAAAGACTTGTGGTGTTGCAATGGCCCAGACAATGTCCTCAACTCAGCTGTAATCTGAGGTGGGACCTTAAAAGAGCTGTGCATAAACAAATGCTCACAAACATTAATTAACTAAAACAATGCTGTAATAAAAGAGTGCCAAAAGTCTATCACAGTGATGTGAGAGACTGATGTTTGTAATGAAAATTATTACTTTGTCATTGTTGCTAAAGATGATTCTACAAATAATTGAGTCTTAGTTTTTTTATAGACCTGCACAGACTCTTGTGAAAACGTTCTTGTGCACCTGACTGTATGCGTTTGTTGGACATAGCATTAATTAATCAGTTTAATTGTAGCTTAATTTCATGACTTAACATCATGTACATTATCATTCAGCATTTGAATGCTGTAGATCTTCTTCACTGAAGCCAGTGCAATATGTCTCACATCTGTTCTATGTTAAATTCATAACCTCCTTTACCTCCTCCCTTTCCTCATCTATTCTCCCCACATCTAACTTGTCTTTTTATCTCTATTCTTTGCACAAGCATTGTGTCCTCTGGCAGTCTAAGTAGCTCATTGTTGTGGGGAGAATGCGCTCTCATGGGAGCCATAGCCAGTCAAGAGTGGATTGCCTCAGTGAGATGCATTTTTACTTTGTCTGTCAGTTGTGATGAGGGATAAGAAACACTCCTTTCATTTGAGACTCCCTGAATCAAATATGGGAATTGTGAAATGCCTGATTAAAATAAAACACACACACACACACCAAAAAATATTTTCATACAGTGGTTCAGGGAAGAGCTGTAGGAAGATAAGATTATATAAAGTCCCAAGATGATGTAAGACCATGCTTAATGTATATCTGAGGAATCTATGTGTACAATGTGCTTTATCAAAGTCACTGTCCACTAAATGTGAAATATTGCTGGCCCAGTAACATGTGTAACGGTCTTTGCCACGCTCTTTGTTTTGTGCGTCTCAGCAACAGTGTCAAAAAGAAAAATCACTGTTATTTAATCAGGTTTGTCAGAAAACAGCAATCTGATTCTGGTCTTGATGTTCAAGTTCTCTAAATAATATGTTCAGTGCATTGCATGGCTTAAAGCTTTTGGAATAGCTGGCAGAATATGAAAGATTTCCAATGTTTACATCTTACACCAGACAATGCAAGGAAGTGGTTTGATTTGAGAATTTGTTTTCTAGTTAACTGAGTGTTCAACTCAAAGTGGTGTTTTTAAGTGTGTTGTCAAACCAGCAGGAAGAAATAAAAGAAGGGATCTAAAAAAAAAAACTATAAGACTATATATAACTCCCCTTCCTGATTTTAGATATTTAAGTGTCCAACTGTCCTTAATGACTTTCAAATTCACATATATGAGGCATTGTTTAGACAGCACATGGATCAGATTTGTTTCTCAAATAACATCTTTAAGACAGACAAAACCACAGTTAATTGCAAATAATACGATCAAATTGGTGTGCACAAACATGAACAACCTCTCTGCTGTTCTAATAACGATGCTAGCGTTTCCTACACGCTGCAACACATGTTCTGATAAATTCCCTTGTTCTGCTAGATTCCTCCTTTTTGCTGAAGCCGTCTTCCAAATCCCAGGAGATAATTTATTTTGGCTTCTGTCCAATCCATAACTTCTGTGTTTGCCTTCGTCTGCCATAGGTAGTCTCTGCACGTTGCCTAGTTTAGATTTTAAATTGCCTGTCACAATTACAGTTGTAGTTTAAGCTACCTCTTCAGTATAATTTGAGGGGAAAAAAATAGGATTTCATGTTGTTTTCACAGTACAGATTTTTATAATTAATCTGGTTTGAAGTGGGAGTCAAAGACTAAAATGTCAATGGGAGTCTAAGTGTTAATTTTGTGCTTTATTTCCTCTCAATTATTTTTTCAGTTGGTTTTACTTTTGTATCAAGCACAAACTTTAAGGGTAAAACAATTATGATTTGTATGTATATATGTGGACAACTTATGTTAAGTTCGCAAAAGTTTCTTTTCCAGTCCTCACTTCTTTTTCAATGTACTTACCTTTCAATTAGTGAGTAAAAGCTAGTCTTGACTTGTACAGCTTACTGGGAGCAAGCAAAATTACAATATCAGCATGCACATTTTAACCTTAAATTACACAGTCGGAGGCAAAACTAAAAGCATGTTTAAAATTAGTTATTTAATTTTTCTGAATATATGCTTTCTTCATTGCATTTTTGGTGTGTTGTTTTGTTTAGGTTCATGCTGTGAAATTACTAATGAATCTCTGCTTGGAAACAAAAGATGTGTGTATTTATTAGAACTGTGCTTACCTGATGCATTTATTAACTTGCTATCCTGTAGGGAAAACCAACACAAGTCTCATTACAGTTCCTAAAAACATTAGCCAAGTTTGCAGATGGCAGTCTGCTTTGTTACAGACTTCATGCAGTTTAATAAATGCATGTTTATTATAAATTCCCAGAAAAACACAGAGAATTGTAATGCAAACTATACTAGCAACTAAAACGCTACTAGTACATATCGCTGTTGTTTTGAAAGAAGCCTCTAAACAGTCAACAGAATCAGAAAGAAAGGGGTCATCGTGTATCTAATTTTACTTGCTGCAGAGGTGTGAAAGCCCACGAGCTACCCCCGCTTTGTTTGTGCTCTTTCCCCAATCCCCCAGCCCTGCAGCAATCCCCTCGGCAGCCAGCAGGGCCTATGTGACCCCTGAGTACTGGCCAGCAAATGAACTTCTCGTGAAGAGACAGATTGTAACACAAAGGGATTTTAAAGTGGGTTCAGTCAAAGAAGAGGAGCAGCTGCATGCGCTGCGAGTAACTAATCACCACACTCAAGTTCTTCTCGAGACCGAAGGTGCCAGACTTCACCATGGAGCTGAAAACTATCTTAAGGGAACAGAAATCAATGCAACACACTGAGCCAAAGATCTATGTATGACCTGCTTTTGAAGCACTGTTGTGTTCTAAAATACTGAAAGAGCTTATCTCGCTGTTTCTGAGTTGTTGTGGTTTTTTTCACTTTCAGACCATTGTCTTGGGAATATGTGTTAGTACATTAGTCCAAAGAACAAAGCAGACATCTGATTGATGGGTCCAAAGCATTCTATAAAGTATAAAGCACCAAATGATGAACAATATGTTACACTATCAAACCTTCAGTTTCACAAGCCATTCCATGTATCCAACATTTTGAAGCGAACACAAAGGTTTTTTTTTTTTTATTATTATAGCTATGAAATACTATGAAACACTTTCAATCTGTCAATCTGTCCCAAATGCTTAACAAAAAGCTTAAATGCAAGTTGTAGCAGAAAAAGCTTAATCTCAAGTCATTTATGCAAAAACAAATTCCTGCTTCTTCCAAATTATTCAAGGAAGTCACACTTAAATTTCTGCATCCAAGCATCACACCAGGATGCATCTTTCTCTCAAACTAGATGAATTAGCAATAAACAATAAAAAGCATCACCTCCAGCTCACTAATGACTACCCATGATCCTCTCCTCCTTCCTCCACATATTTCACTGGGGAGTGGGAGAGTGATGTGGGGTGTGCCTGAAGTTTTCTGCTTACCCTTATTGCTTTTGCTACCGAAGACAATATTATTATCTGCAGCTGCAGGCCTCAGAGCACACAACTTGTAAATAATAAACCAAGCTGGACAGAAGCCTGTGAGGCCACTGCTAATCCTGGTATTATTCTACTTTTATTGTTGCTATTTGCTCATTATTTCTCATCTCCTCTGGCTGAAGACAGCCAGTTAAATTATTTTCACCCCATTGTTTTCTTGTGCCACAAAGGCCAAATTAGCATTGAGGACAGGAAACATTTAGAAATGCTTTTATTCCTTTTTAGCCCTCCTTTCCTCACTCTTGACCCATTTAAGGCCCACAAGGCATTGCAAACCGTCACTGTGGGTGTTAGTAGATGCTGTAACTTCTGAACATAATCATGAATAATATTTTTTATTATGTTTTAATTTTCAACATCCTTCCATTTAGGGAGAATCGGGAAACTGTAGGTAGTAATCTGGAGATTCAAGTTATAACCCTGTTGGGTATCCGGTGGAGGTTTGGGGAGAATGGGCGCTACATAGAGCTAAGTCAGATTGATGCTTTGCTCAGAAACCAATTCCAGTTGTTATAATCAGCATTTGTAAGGCTGATGTCTGATCCTCCAGAGAGCTGCAATATTCTGCATTTGCTGAGAATGGTAAGATTTTACAGAGTTTTGACTCAGTAACATCCTTCTCACTCTGACAAGCCCGAGGGCAAAACTTGTTTGCTGCACAATGCGTTCATTGTAGCTATGATGGCACCTAAAGATGTTCAGCTAATGAAATGGCTGCAAAGCTTCTTAGTGTACATGGAGCATTACTCCTAGAGAAGTATGAAGAAATACTGCGGCTTTAATTACCACTTCAAATTCTACAAAACCAACACCAGGCAAAATTATGATCATTAAGCTTCAGAGAATGACAGATTTCACACATCAAGTCTAATTACAGATCTTAAAGGAGAACATATGTGAAATACATTGTATAAAGTAATTTGTGGCTGCAGAAGGAGCTGTTCAAAGTCTGATTTTGCCCTGTCACATGAATCATAATTGGAACTGAAGTCTACTTGGAAAAAAATCTGAGTGTGGAGCTAGATAAAAATAAAGAGGGGGGGGTTACAAAACCTCTGAAGCCTGCTCACCATCTCAACTTTTGACATTCAAAAAGCTACCTCTCTCCTAGCATAAGACACTGTAGTCTCCAATCAAACCGTCACTGATCTAGTCGTGTTGTGGATTACCTATGTGTCAGGTTTTGACACAAAAAACAGGCAGTAGGCCCTTTCTAGTTCTGCTGCTTTAAGTTTGATCTTTTTTCCCTTTTTTGTTAGCTTTCCAAGATCAGTCTGACATTGTTACTGTACTAAATGTGAAAATGCTAGAATATTCTTTTGGACGTGTTTACATCTACAGAAGGTTACTGGTGCCGTTTGAAAAATCACACATTCTATATACATTTAGTCTTTATTTTTCAAAGTGTTGCTGTTAAACCATCTGCCAGGTTGCCTCTGTGGCTGTTTCAACTTACAATATGCACAGCTAAAGGAAAATGGGTAAAACTTGTTGGTCTCAAGTGGTTTGGAATCACGATGGGTGAAACAACGATGACAGCCTTCATTAGTCAGCAGGTCTTTCAGTTAGAAGAAACAAATAAAGAGCTGAAGAGCTCAGTTTTAATGGTGATGAATAATCCCTCGGGACAAAGAGTGGGAGTAGGGACAGATTTTTTTTTATTTTATTTTTACATAAAACTGAACTCGCATAAAAACAAAAGCTAAGCTGGTAGATTATAATTATAGCTGGATAACTTTTATTCTGCCTGTCCAATAATACTATCAGCCAGAGCAGATTCTTAAACCATATGAATACTAGCTAATGCCACTCATGAGTTCTAGGTTATGATGACCTCCCTCTGCTGCTAATGAACTGGAGCCAAATGTGAGAGAAAATGGTGGTAGAGGTCCTCACTGTGTGAGATCACAGCTCCAGTAAAGCAGCAATTTACAGCTCTGAGTGGCTCCCCTGTACTCAGGTATAAGATGCACAATGAGCATTGATTTCCCAATGCTAAGTGCAGAGCACATCTAGAGCCTTGGGCTAGTACTAACTGCATGACTGTGAAGCAGTGCACCACTTGTACAGAGTATGAGCAAAGAACAAAGATACACTTGGGTAATTTGCATGTGTGCATTATGAGCTAAACAACCTCTAATCAGATTGAAACAAAGTAGGATAAGATAGATTAGGCTGCTTGAGTGAGCAGTTATTGCTGCTCACTTTTAGGTTTTGCATTTATCAAAAATGCAATACCAGACATTAAACAGGTGGCTATATTTAAGGTCTCTTTTTTTCATTGTTTTCTTTAACAAAAAGTAGGGCAAACAAAAAAAAAACAATAAATAATTGTGGAAAGGCTGACGTTAGTGAATCTGTTTTAAGCATATCTCTGACCTGTCTCTTTAGCACATATCTAATGTGATTTTCAACAAGCTTATAATAGAACTTCAGTCACAAAAAGCAAAAATGAAGAAGATGCTCTGAAAATGCTGGGAACCAATTCAACCACATTTTTGTCTTAATAAAGCCGCAGTATTAGATTTGAGCAGTCATAATGCTATAAAATTATTGGTTAGGGTTATGGCAGACTACAGACTGGTGCATCTTTCATAACTTCCACAGCATACTTTGGTTTTTATAGTAGCCGGATGTATCAAGGACAAACTTTGCAGTTCTATCTGATATGACTAACTTCATCATTAGATTTGTCATATGTACACTTCTATACAATAGAGACTTCTCTGACCTTAGATAATGGAATGGGACACAGGATATATTGGCATTATCTTACACCACATGTAAACCATACATGCATGCAAAACCTAAGAAGCTTGGCAAGAAAGCAACTGGACTTCTTTAAATGTGAAGAAGATGTTTCATTTCTCATTCAAGAAGCTTCTTCAGTTCTAAAACCAAATGGTGGAGAGTCCCAGGCATTTAAACCTCAGTAGGTGTTGCCGTCTCTTATTTCCATGCTCCTTACATTACCATGATGACTGGGAACCCACAGTGACATAAATGCAAAAAGCTCACCAACTCCTTTGTGTTTAATCAAATTGTTGGACCTGTGTCAGATCAGGTCATTAGTGGGGTGATATGGTGGAAACTAATCTCAGGGTGAGTGGATTTATATGGACTTAAAACAGCCAAACATCATATTAGGTTTAATGGTCCATTCCTGGTATTGTGAATGAATATAGCATGTTTTACCACACTAATCTGTGAACAAAAAGTAATTGATACAAAATGCAGTAAACCAAGAAGAAAAATCCAATTTTGTATGTAGCCACACATCGATAGTTATGCTTCCCCATATTGTAGTTTATAAAAGCTCATCGTAGGTAGGTTGATCTTTAGCTTGATATTTTTTTAGGCTCCCTTTCCTGCTTCTTTCTCTTCATGTAACCCCAGACTGACTCCATTATGTTGAGCTTACAGCTTTCTTGGGCTCATACCATATGTTCCAGGTCTGTTGCTTCTTCCTCTTGTTGTTGAATTAGTTGTTTCTTATAACTCTGGCTAAAAGGATGTATTGGGAATGACCAGGAGCTTCTCTGTTGCTACTGTCAGATATAAGAAGCTAAATATGTAGCCTGCATAAATTAGGAAAATGCACAATGCTACACAACTTGCCACTGGGTTTTTATTTTGTAAACTCTACTCAAGACTTCCCCACTGACAACAAGAAAAACAGCTGCATTCTGCCATATAACAGTAGCATAGTAAATTTACTGCATGTAATACATCCATTGTGTCTCATGTATAAATGGCTTGCTGTCACAGCTTTACTTTTTGGAGAAAGAGGGACTTCTGGCGAAGTGACTGCACCTGTCACCTTCTTCAAAGGGTCTTCGTACATCTTGTCACACCTTTCCCATCCCCCATTGTGAAGGGAACCCTGGCTGGCAGGTCTCCATTGATCTGTTCCAGAGCTGTGATAATTGGGCTATTAAGATCTCAAAAAGACACCCAGCATGTGGCAGAGATGGAGTCTAACAGTCTGCCAAGAGAAAGGTCTTCCAACTCCTTGGCATCACTTATAATGATTTCTTTGCTATGCCATGAAGTATCTGTAGGAATAGCATGCTGTATTTACTTGCAAAAGGTGTTAGTATTGAATGCAGTGCAGTACAGAAGTACAGTAAGATACTTGAATTTACCAACTAAGACACACATCACTGAGAAAATGTATAGGTGTTATTACTAGAACATTGTACTTCACAGATGAACTACTGACTGGCTACTGGAGGCCAAAGGGACCAAAGGTCCAGGGTGTCTTTGAAGTAAAAGCAAATGACTATAATAACACACAAAAACCCCAACAAGACCACAAAGACACTCACATCTATAAATGGATGTAAATCGATAGTGAAAAAATGCAAAGAAACAAAAAAATCAAAATGGTCTCAGTTATATTGGGATGGGTTTTTCTTTTTCTTTTCTTTTTTGTTAAATTAATAGTGGGTGCGTTTCCATACCTATGCTCATGGACAATAACAAATCTGGTTAGCCTTACACTTCACTACAGACCATTGAGAAAACCTGAAAGTAATTTGGAAGAGAAATCAATGGCAAGTGCCAATCCTTGTCTGTTTCTGAGTCGTGATAGGGCTGCTTTCTACCCCATTAACTGTCTCCACTCTGGTATCCTCCCAATCACAAGCTCAAATACTCATCACAAAACTGTGATTAAGTAGCTGTGTTTTAACAGCAAAAACAACACACACAATGGAAATTGAAACTAGACCAAGAATATAATGTCAGGGATGGATCAAGTCAATGGATTTTTTTTCTCTATAGATCAGATCAACTGATCTAGCATATTTATAAAGACTGGTTACAGTGCATACATTTTAGTTATAATATTATGTTATATGTTAACCACAACATTCAGGTGACATAACACACACACACAATTAATGATGACTTTTGCTGGGAATATTTGGGATTTTTTTTACACTTGATCTGTACACACTGCGCATTTCATGATAAGCAAGCTCTGTCTGTGCCATATCTGATAACTGTTATGTTGTAAGAGTTTTGTAAGGCTACGTCCACGCGTACCTGGGTATTTTTGAAAACGGAGATTTTCCATTTTCGTTTTTTTAAAAAATCCCATCCACACGTGCAGTTTTGAAAAATATCTTCATCCACATGTAAACGCCAAAAACAAAGTAAAACGCTGTCAGGAACATGCCAAAGCAACAGGTGGCGATATAATCCTAACCGTGTAGAAATGTTGGTCAATCAGACTACGTCCACAGGTACCCGGGTATTTTTGAAAAGGAAAAAACAGGAAAAACGGCTGCTTCTGATTGTCCAACATTTCTACACGGTTAGGATTATATCGCCACCTGTTGCTTTGGCATGTTCCTGACAGCATTTTTCTGCGTTTTTGGCGTTTTCATGTAGACGAAGATATTTTTCAAAACTGCACGTGTGGACGGGATTTTTTTTTTAAAAACAAAAACGGAAAATCTCCTTTTTCAAAAATATCTGGGTACGTGTGGACGTAGCCTCAGAAGTCTAGAAGCCTGGGCGGGAAATAGTAAAAAGAGACGGCGCATAGAAGCAGAAAATGAAAAATGGAAGGGACAGTAACTGTGTGTGTATATGTAAGCCTGTAAACACTGCAGATAGTAAAATTAACAGTAACATTATTTTGTCTAAGTCCGCCATTGTAGCAATTCATTGCGCCGAAACAAAATAACGTGGCGCACTTTGTGACATCAAAAAAAGGTGTGCACCTTTGACGTTGTGTTTTCTCAGTTTTCACCGTCCACACGTAAGCGCAAAAATATCTACCCTGCCGGAGTTTTAAAAAATCTCAGTTTTCAGTGATCGAAAACGCAGTTTACGTGTGGACGGAAGGTGCAAAGGCATAGAAAAATCTCAGTTTTCAAAAATACCCGGGTATGTGTAGATGTAGCCTAAGACTGAACACCTGATTCTAAATTTGTTTGTTTTTGTTTCTTTTTAATATTTTGTAAAGCTGAAACAAAAAAAAAGAAAGCTGAGCCAAAAGCATTTATAAAGTTTAAAAAATGAATATGATGGGCATATGGCCATGGTAAAAAGAGAGAACACTCTTTATTATTTTTTAGGCCTTACATATTAGGACATAATACAAGTACTCTGATCGTCAGCAGGTCATAAAACACATAACATATGACAAAAACTAAGCTGAGAAAGAGATATGTGAAAATGTGCACCCATAGACCTTCCATAGGAATTCAAGGGGAAAGTAGCAGCCAGGTGCTGAGAGTCAAATTGACAGAATGACTGAAAAAAAAGACTCGAGGTGTTGCATTGGCTCAGTCAAAAATAGCTGTGCAGAAATGAATGTCTCCAACTCCAGGTAATGTTGTTAAAAGAAATTGGGTCAAATTACTGTAGGTCTGCAAAAAAGGAGATCGCTTTAATTTATTTAACTGATGCTAAAAGCTGTTGATTCATGGGATGTACTTGGCTTTTCACACATTTCTTCTGCATTTTAACATTTTTATTCAATACACAATAATACCGTGTAATATGTCATGTCATATTGTTTATCTCAGATTATATTTACCTAATTGTAAGACCTGGTAGGAACTAGAAAAGTTACAATGTCCGGATATGTAAAATCTTAAAACTGATGCAGTGTACTTTTTCCCATAATGGCAGATGTTTTCCGCACATCTCAACTAATTGTTCTACAAGTCCTTTTAACGTAGGCTTACACTAAAAGACTTAAACTTTTCCATGATTGTGACATAACCTGATAAAAAGTCTTTGATTTGATTGGTATTGATATTTGATGAAAAATAATTTAATGCAGCGTTTCTTCAAACACAGAGAAAAGTATCATATTTTTAAAAGTAAGAAAAAGAGGATTGATTTGATAAACAGAAACGACAGCCAGATTGTGTTTTTGAGTGCGAACATTTTGCCACATCCACTTATTCAACCTTTGTGAAAAATTCTGCTGATTAAATCACAGTGTCAACCATCAGTAAGTGCACTTGATACACATAAAATCATCTTGACATTTTAAAAATACTTTTAATAATATAATTTCAAGTGCTTAAGTTTACACGGTAAAAGTTTATTGTATGGTCATACTTTTATTTCACTCTTGCACTGTATCTTGTATTAAACCTAAAAGGGTATTGACATACTCTGAACATGGTCCTGCTTGTAATACATTTAATTTACCGTACCATTTAGTCACGCTATCAAAGGTTAATGCACAAACACTTGGCACAGTTTGAATTGCATTGTATAAGATGGGAACAAAGAGGGGTGATGCGTCATAATTGCGTGAAATGACATGTCACAAAATTGCCATAATTCAAATACGAAGGTTTAAGCAATTAGGTAAGGTAAGGGAATTATTTAACAATGTCAGCTCTAAACAAATCTCACCATATGAGCATCACTGTACAAATTTATTCCATCAATTTTATTTTTTTTGATTGGTTACCATGGTCTGCATATGTGCTGCATACGCTTGATGTATTCATCTATACCCTCAAGCTGCTATATGCTTTAACATTGCACCACATTAGTTTGAGTGGCACTGAATATTGCCTTTCAGTATAAAATGTTTATGTACACTAGTTACATTTCAGGGCTATGGAAAGGGAAATAAATTCAAATATGTGTTTAAAAAGCAACTTTAAGACTTGTTTTCTTAAATCTACACTGCTGTGACGAGCCTCTTTCAGGTCTTAAATTAAGGCAGTGAAATGAGAGCACAGCTGAGGCTAACTGTGAAAGGAAAGGCATGTCTTGTGATAGTATCACTTTGAGACTGAAGGTCAGAACAATTGCTGCCCCACTCTCCTCTGAAATAAATAATGTTGCCCAAAGGATAAACTCCAGAATATCTGGTCAGTGTCCAAGTAGTTTTCCTTTGGCTCAGGGATCAATGTTAGTGAATTACACTTTCCAGACATCATATATTTAAATTGCTGCAGTTCCAGTGTCACTTCTGATAGAGATATTGCTTTGGGAAGGTATACTACTCCAATTTTTTAAATATTTATTTTTTCAACTTGTGTCTTTAAGAAAAAACATCAAACCAGTCATTAAGTTTAAACTTCATTTTCAGACCTTGCAACCATATATTGCAATTGGGAAAGTCTGCACCTTTCACCTTCTATTTATTGGTCTATGGAGAACTGTTTCAACTGAGTTTCCAGTTGGTCAGTTCCATTATATCGTTTATTATGGATGGATGGATGGATGGATGGATGTTGATGCCAATATAACCAAATACACAAGGACCCATTAAAGCTCAGAAACAAATACTTGCAATAACTAAAGTTAAGCGGAACATCCGCACATGTCTTTCCTTTCTTGGTGTGATGAGTGGATATTTAAATACTTGGACTTGCCCTGGTTTTATTGCCAGTGTAATTGAGGGATAGGCTTTCATTGGAGAGGGCCTATCACTACAGTGAAGAGACCTGGCAGGCAATAGTACGTGGGGAGACCAGAACAGCCAAGCAATTTGCCGTGCCAGGCATTTCACATCATTGGAATTCCATCATTGTTGTGCCTGAAGCAGGTAGGGTAGAAAACATCACCACAAAAATAATTAGTCTTGCAACCAATGACAGGCCATCTTGCTTCTCATCTGTATCTGCCCATGAGTCTTTGTCTCGAAAGCTCTAATTTTTAAGATTCATTAATTTCCTCCTTCACCCTTTGCATTACTGAATGCATTTTGAATACATTGTCATCTATGACTCTACTGTAATCATCTTTGCATTAAACAGATACTCAAGATACCTGGGTTTTATTAATATAATAGCCAAATTTAAAGGCAACTGTTTGAGAACTAATAGTTAACCAGTCATATAGAGTAAGATCTTATCAGTCAGTTATGGAGCCCTAAGGAGAAGTCAGTGGTGTGCAAGGTGAGTGGATATGAGATAACCAAAAGATGAAAATCCTGAAATGGCCTTGAGTATCAAGTCACATAAAACATATATTATTTGATATAGAGCTTGGTTTTATAGTGCCTGTAAAGTTCTTTTTTTATTATTATTATTTTTACTCCTATGGAATAAGAGTTAATTCAGATATTTCTCATCATTGAAGCTGCAGTAGCACAATGTTGAACAATATCAGATTTTCCAGTATTCTGCATCACTAGTGTAAGTCAGAGTAAACACCACTTCTGGCAATGATCAGGTTGTTATAAACTTTGTTCAGATAGATGTTGACATGGCAGAACAGTTGCGTTGGATTGTTTATGAGCTGTCAGCAATTCAACCAAAGAGTGATATTTCCTTTACTGACTGTCAGGTTTAAGAGACCTGTAAAAGAAGAAAAAATTGTCTATTTGAAAAAAGGCAGAGAAAAAAAAACACAATTCTTGTAGCAAAAATGTTGTTTCTCTTTCCCTGCCTCGTTATTCATCATGTTACAACCCAAATTTATCTTGTGACCCCTTGGGAGTCCCAGCCCAAGGGTATGGAAGCAGTGACTAAGACTTTAAAAAGGGTGAAAATATATATATTTTGGAAACAAAATATATCAGCAAAATTGGAAGTAAGCCTTACTCGGCACTGCTGAAGTGTAGGATCCCTACACTGAATTAGTGTGTAAATGAAAATATGTTGCAGACTGCGATTATGGAAACTGAGTTTGTTCACTGCAGCCTATTGAAATTTACATTATACAGCTTTATTTATTTTTTTTAAGTGAGCACAGGTGTCATCATCTTTGAACTGCATGACCTAAAGCTGACTCATTCCTGCTGCACGCTCGCCATCACCCACAAAACCTTTCCAAGCTCTTAGTCATGTCCTGGTTTTGGCTGCATTAAGACTCAAACCTGTTTATTTATCACTCTGTGAGCCACATGGATTTAATGTTGTTTTGTCTCGTTTTAGACAGAAAAATGCTCATGTTTTGAAAAAATAACAAGTAAATTCATTAAAAAAATATAACATCTAAATTTAATCTCAATCAGTACATACAGTTTCTTCACATACTGATTTACACTGGCTTCCATATCCTTTCCATAGGTGAAGAGATTATACAGAGGTGATTACCGTATATCTTTCATTAGTAGCCTGTCTCTTTTAAACGCCGGTTTCTAATAAACGCCGGTTTCTAATAAACGCTGGTTTGAAAACATGTCACGACAAATAGACGCCGGTCTCCAATAGTAGCCGGGCGACCTTCGACCTGGAAGTCCCTCCCGCATCTCATCACTCAGCCAGCTGTTTCCAATCAGCCGTCATCTACGACCAGCGGCATTTAAGCTGGATGCGTGGTGACCGTCGAAGTGGGATTATTACACTGAACTGCAACTGTCGGCTAGCAAACCGGCTAACTGTGATTTTCTGGTCTTTTATATCCTATCGAGGAGAGTCGGGTGAAGAGAAGTTTCGGGGAGCAAGATTTGTGCCCTGGTCTATCACAGACAATTAGACACTCTGGAGCAAAGGAGGACAATTGGGAACTGCATTATTTGTGAACTGTTGGAATACGTTTTGGAGCACTGTAAATAAACGCTTTTAAACTCTTTTCACCTCAGTTTAAAAACCGCGCCTGGGTCCTCTTTCCCTCTCACTTCCGTGACAATTCCGACTGAGAAGGGAATAAGAGCCGGTCTCCAACAATAGCCGGTCTCTTTTAAAAGCTGGGCCGGATAATTTTTTTAATAAGCGCCCGGGCTACTAAAGGAAGATATATGGTACATACAATGATTTGACCACATGAATCTAAAATGACCTGTTGATAACTGTCCCTCTGAGATCCTCAAATTGGTTCACATCAAGAGTATGTTCACCTCTCAAAAGGCAAAATACAAGGTGAACCCTCCTCACATCATCATAGTCTGCAATGTGCAGTGTGGGGCTCCGACACAGCTCTTGATTAAGTGAGTCAATTGGCCCAGGGAGGACACTTTTCTCCTATTGACCCTGCTGATGTGTCATCAGCAATAATCTTACAGCGTGTTTGATAGGAAGTGCTCCTTTCATCAAGCAAAGTCGCTGATCTCTACTCCTTGACATCCTCATCTCCCATGCTTCAGGAGAATTGCCAGATGATTTTAAATGAGAGCCAGCTGACACACTTCAGTATGTGAAGATGAACTGAAGTGTGAGATGCCATTCCGAGGAAGCTATCAGCAACTATATACTACTATATAGGAAGGAAAACTGACTTATTGCTGGAAGCTGTGTCTGGGCATGTGCATGTTCTCCATTTAAAGAGACTTGAATGTTGGTGTTTTCTTTTTATTATCTGGCTTCTCAAAATCAAATATTTGATCCTGAATGTAAAATTGGTTACAGTTTGGTTGTTTTGACCAGATAATCCCCTATCTTACCATAAAATATTACATTCAACACACACGCATGTTACACTGGGCCTGCAACACCCAGGCCCAGTGTAAAACCAGATCTCAGATAACTAACTATTATTAAAAGTAACATATATGGTATAAAAAAAATAATACTAAATAATAATAAATGTGTAGCATGGGTGGCAAGAAAGTCCTGGGTTTCAGATCCTGTGTCTGGGTTCTCTCTACATAACATAACAGAATGTTAACAGTCCAGAGACATGCAGTTGGTGGAGTTAGTGTGACAGAGGAGAATCTCTAATTAACCTAACCCTATGCATGTCCTCCTGCACTACATCCACAAACCACCTCTGCGGTTTTCCTCCTGTCTTGCAGCTCCAGGTTCTACATTTATTTTTGTTCCTCTTCCACACATGTCCAGCGATCACATTCTTCTCTCTCTAACTTTGTCTCCAAACGGCTCAACCTCAGCTGTCCCTTTGATATACTAATTTCTAATCTTGGCCAGGAACATGACTCAAATATTGTAATAAATATTAGATATTAAAAAATATGCTGCTTCACCTGAACATGTTCTTCTAAAAAAATACAGGACACCGAACAGGTAAGGATATGTAAGACAATGATCAGTGAAAAGGGTCCATAATAATAATAAAAATTAAATTAAATGAAAAAAAAAACCTGAGTCACCATCACTGGACTGACCCTCGATTAAGTCATCATCAAAGACCCCAAGGCAGCAAGTAGGGTCAGTCAGGTTAACAGTGCTTTTGTGCTCTTGTTAATACATTCAGATTTACTGTCTGTTATTTTACACACTGTTTCAGAACTAGACCATTATTAAACAGCCCTGAAAATAGAAGAAAGCTAACTCAATATTTCAAAACATGCCCCCTACTGAAAGCATCAAGCTTACAGCTTTATTATGAGATCAGCAGTGCAGTTATTTTGATTATTTACATAGCTCAAACAATGGACACAGTAATCTGGTCTTTGGTTTATTTTTGTCAGATAGGTGGATAGATAGATTTATGTTCATCCCCAAAAATCACAGCAGATGTTTAAAATCATTTCCAACTTCTGCACAGTATTTTTATCTGCTCAGTAAATAAAAAGTTGATTCAGGGAACTTAAAGCTTGCTTTTTCACTTTTCTTTGGCCAGAGAGAGAGTTTACAAACTGAAAAGTTGAAGAGAAGACAATTTTCCACTTTAAGCTTGTTGAGATGAAACAAAAATCTTTAAAATACAAAAAGATAAATTTGTCTTGGTTAAAAAATCTGGTGTATGTTGTGTTTGTGCTTTGTTTTTCCCCTTTACCTGTTCCTCATAGGTTTGCAAACCTTTGCTTAACGCAAACTGTATAACATGGAAATACTGTCTTATCCTGATGGGTCAGTATTGACTTATTTCCAGTATGATTTTCAGGGTATTGTTTACAATCACTGTTATCTTGCGGTGTAACTCCTACTAAATGTACAGCACGTTCTTACTTTATATTAGGCCTTGGAGCTTTTAGTATTCATTTGCTGCTAAGATGTCAGTCACTTTTAATGTTGTTAAAAAAAATCATGATTAAACTGCATTTTCCACACCCACTTTAAGTGGCTCACTAAAAACAGTCCTAATGATGTCACAGGTCAACTGATTGTAATTCTCAAAGTTATCGCAAAGACACTTTGGATCACATTTCCTGCACGGGTTGTGTGGGTGTTGTCATGTTGACAAACAGTAGTCCTACACCATTTAGCATATTTATTCATTCATTTGACATTTACTGTTGCAGAAGCAGATGGTCTGAGTCTTGGTTACAAGTTTCTGACACCCTGAGGATTCACTGCATCGATTACACCAATATGTTGGGCGTAGCTTTTAAGACTGTGCCAGCTCAATCAATGACATATGAACATCATTAAAGCAGAGGTATTAAAAGTTAAATCATTCTTTAATGAGGTTATTTCCATGAGCATATCATGTAGTTGTGTACAATTCCTGGCATTTGTTTTTTTAATGTGTATAAAGTCCCAGATGGTTGGAGTTTACAAT
>VURO01021870.1:6133-19912 GCA_015108175.1 Pelvicachromis taeniatus
TACACTTCCTGTGTGGTTATAACCATTAATTATTATTAATCTTTGGCTGTCTTCAACAGTGTGTCTTTGTCCTGTCCCCTCGCCCCCAACCTGGTTCCGTTTGAGGTTGCTTTCAGTTAAAAGGGAGTTTTTCCTTCCCTCTGTCACCACACGCTTGCTCATATGGGGTCTTTTGATTGTTGGGGGTTTTCTCTGTATTATCATCTGGTTTTTTTTCACCGTAGAATATAAACTGCCTTGACATGCTTGTTCTTGTGATTTGACAGTATATTAAAAAACCATATTGAATTGCAGAGATTCAGCGCAACTATAAATCAAGCTTAATGGATTAAGAGAAGTCGACAAAGCATGATCTCTAAGGCTTTAAGGAATGTTTTCAAAGTTTTATTTTAGTTAGAAGCCTAAATAAATTATGTGATAATTGTGTGTGTTTCTCTTTCCAGTCTGTGATTGATGACTGGATTGAGGCATACAAACATGACAGGGACACCACTCTTTTGGACTTAATCAACTTCTTCATTCAGTGCTCTGGCTGTAAAGGTAGTTTTCCTATTTGTATTATCTAAATGTGCAGCATGTTGGGTGACTTAAAGCGCATTCACACGCTCAATTTTGCTGTATTAGGTGCTGTGAGTGGAGAGATGTTCAGACATATGCAGAACTCGGAAATCATCCGGAAAATGACAGAGGAGTTTGATGAGGTGATGTAGGCTGTGTTTCAGTACAGCATATTTTAAAATAACCACACCACACACGAGCATGGGAGATGTTTTTAATCTGGCCTGAAATAAATGTAATACTTGGGACCCGAATCTGATTGTCTCTGTGCTGTACAGGACAGCGGCGACTATCCATTAACCCTCTCAGGACCACAGTGGAAGAAATTCAGGATAAACTTCTGTGACTTCATTGCGGTTCTGGTGCGACAGTGTCAGTACAGTATCATTTATGACGAGTATATGATGGACACAATCATCTCGCTACTCACCGGCCTGTCTGACTCACAGGTCAGGGCCTTTAGACATACAAGCACACTAGCAGGTCAGTATTATTGTGGATTTTGTCTCCATCCTGCACGCCCATGCTGCTGTTATGTGACAGCTGTTGTTCCTACATGCATGTGTTTTAAACATTGTTGTCTCTGCCAGCCATGAAGTTGATGACAGCTTTGGTGAACGTGGCTCTGAACCTAAGCATCAATATGGACAACACACAGAGACAGTATGAGGCGGAAAGGAACAAGGTCATTGCTAAGAGGGCCAATGATAGGTTGGAGCTACTGTTACAGAAGCGCAAAGAGGTAAGAAGAAAGATAAACTGTCAAGCATTCAACCCAGGGTTGATGTTGGAGTGTAATAGAGCAACACGTCAGTGGGTGTGAGTGTTGTGTAACTCTATAATTTTCATTTTTCAATCTATATATTGATCCTTGTTGGTATTTCTGCATACTTTCTGCTAAACATATTTAAATGTGTTTTGGGCTTCATTTAAGAGTAGAAATTATTTTTTTAAATTGAGTTCAAAGGGAGGTTATTCTTTTTTTCCACATGTTGAAACAAGAATTGAAAGTCGCACATTGTGGTTTTAATGGAATACCGAGAATGTATTAAAATAAAACGTATAATCATGGCAAGCTCGGATCCCTTCTGTCAGTATGAGAAATTACCCAAAAGATTCTTTTCATGCTGCTAATTGTATTTGCCCCTTCATGTGCAGGTTTGCCGTACAGGTGTAGCCTTTGCTGTCTTTGTGTCTCTGGAGAACAGACTCAGTCACTACTGATATATTTAAAGCCCCATCCCAAACCAGCTATTACTTAAAATTATGGCTTTGTTTACCATTCTGTGGCCTTCTTATTTACTCTGTTTATTTTAGCTTTTTATGTTATTGATATTTTTAGCGCAGCCATAGAAGCATACTTCTCTCCAACAGCTGTTTCAGGGTCTTAATGCAGGCAGTGTAACCTCGCCTCTTCAAGGCCAAATCTCTGTGACTGCAGCTTTCCCTTTTATGCACATGTTATTAGTCATGGTTAATTTAGAAAGACATCATGTTCAATCACCGTTTCGTTTTCTCTCTCAGTTAGTCACTGCTCTAATGACACGTCATTGGCCACTGGATTAAAACAATTTTACAGTGTTTTTTCACCAACACTTTTCATTGCTTTTCCGCGTCAGTTCAGATGACATCTAGGAATTCTACAGAGAGACAACGTTTTTTTTTTTTTAATTTTAATTTTTTTTTAGACTTGTATGTAATTGCATGTTGTATATAAAATTCAGAGGAGGGTTGCTGCACTTAATTAGCAACATGTAAAGTATCAGTTATATGAATGACGAATCTGATGACACTGCTCCTGGTGAATCATTTGAAATGAGTGATTTTACCATTACACATTTTATGATTGACTGTTGAATCTCACTTTGAGAACTTGTGAATGTCTCACAAAAGTGGTATGAAAGACATAGTGTAACATCCATGAGGCCACTGATCCAAATGTAAAATGATAAGACTGGTAGTTTCTTTATTGATTGCCTGTGTAGAAAAGGCCTCATAAAGTTTAATCCTCAGACCACTGTTGAAATAATCACAGTGAACAGGACTGGTTCTTTTTTATTTTGAGTTTATTCTACCTATACTGTCCTTTCTAGTTCACAAAATGCATTTAAATCCAGCATTTTTGCTTTACCTTTAAAAATGGTATTAAGTAATACAAATAGTGGATGAAATAGAACAATGCTAACCTTAATCTTTGACTTTCAAGGAGGTTTTGTGCAATTAATTTCAAGAACCTTCTGTTTATCTTTTAGCTTCAAGAAAATCAAGATGAAATTGAAAACATGATGAATGCAATCTTCAAGGGAGTGTTTGTTCACAGATATCGGTAAGTAAATCCTTAAGCGATAATAAGCAGAATTCCCCCAGATTATTATGGTAAATGGCATCTAGACCGTGTGCTGAATGTAAGATTTCACCACAGGCTTCTTATTACTTTTGAGTTTTTACCACAAGAAGCAGACAGAACGGAGTTCATTTAGAGTGTTTTGGCACCCTCTAGTGCAAAATCAATGTCAATACAAGCGTGAGTTCTGTTAAGCCTGGTCTGTTACAGGCCTGTTGACTAAACTCAATGAATTCTCATTGTTTTTGCCAGCGATGCCATTGCTGAAATCAGAGCCATTTGTATCGAGGAAATAGGAGTGTGGATGAAGCTGTACAGTGACGCCTTCCTCAATGACAGCTACTTAAAGTATGTTGGCTGGACAATGCATGACAAGGTGAGTTTTGTGTTATGTAAGAACAAATTAAAGCCCATATCTTAAGTCTTAGTTTTCTGAGTCTGCGTATGCAGAAGTACCAGAGATGAAACAGTCAGTATAATTGAGATATACAGACATAAGTATTAATATATTAAAAACAACTATCTTGGCAAGTAAGTTATCCCAGTCTATGTACGAAAGTGGCCGTGATACAGGTTCAAATCCTAGATCAAACCATATTAGTCTCCCTGCTCCTTCTGGCAAGAATTGGATGAACTCAGAATCTTTTTTTTCTCGTTTAGGAATATCGCTTCATGTTAACAATCAGTTTTTAACAGCCACTACGATTTTGTTTGTTCTTTGTGCTGCTGAGAAAGAAGCCCGTCATACAGAACTCCTGTTTGCTGGAAAATGTCTGCCTGTGAAAATCCTATTTGATGCTTAAAGACGCCCTCACGTCTGCTATGTCCCATGTCTGTTTTATTAGAGCTGTTCCTCACGCAGTTTTATTACCTCTACATAGACTTTTCACGTAACAGCATTTTAATAGCGATGTTTGGATTGCAAACAGCTGTCTAAGAGAAATCAATCTAAAACTTGCTTATAACTGCGCCGAACTTGCCTCTAGGGGTGCATTATAAGCAATTTTAACTGGAGTAGTGGCAGAGTAACACAGGCATTCAGATTTCACGAGTATTTAATGTATTTCTGCTACGACTGCAGCAAGGTGAAGTCCGTCTGAAGTGCCTGACTGCCCTGCAAGGCCTGTTCTACAACAGAGAGCTCAGCACTCGACTGGAACTCTTCACAAGCCGCTTCAAGGTGAGTAAGCATTACTAGAGATGTAGATGCTTCTTGGATATCATTACATAGATGGAAATGTATGATAAAGATAAAATAGTACCATTTGGGCATCATCATACCCACAACTAATGTTATGGAGTTCTGACATTTTCTCTCACTGACAGGATCGCATTGTTTCTATGACTCTGGATAAGGAGTATGATGTTGCAGTGCAAGCTATTAAACTTCTGACACTTGTCCTACAGTGAGTAATCTCCCCTCCTTAAATTTCCATTTAATTTTGTACCACAGTATGTGATTATTAGAACATAATGTTTTAATTCAACGTGACAACAGATGTCAACATTTTCTTCAGACAAGTGTGTTATTTTTGTTAGTGTGCATTCATGTTTTCTTTCTAATTCTAAAAGCTTTGTTTTTCTCAATTACAAAGACTTATGCTTTTTGTGTAACAGGAGTAGTGATGAGGTTCTGACAGCAGAGGACTGTGAGAGTGTTTACCATCTGGTTTACTCGGCACATCGGCCCATCGCCGTCGCAGCGGGAGAGTTCCTGTTCAAAAAGTATGTGTTTTTCTGCAGATTTGACAGAGTAATTGAATCACCGGTCTGAATGAATGTTATCTGTTCAACATATTATGGAGGTGTTAGTGCCAGTAATAAGACTGACAGAATCATTCCAGGGATTGGCTTGTTGTGTAAAAATGCTCTTTGATTCAGCCTGAGTCTGGTTGGCACTGAATAGCGAGCAACATTCATGGGAAGCACACTAAGCTCCAAGAAAGGAGGGAGAGGACAAAGTGCTTAAAGGAATATTCCACCCTGCTCTCAGCTCGGAACGTGGCTCTGAATTTTTTTTTTGTTTTTAGCTGGCTCCTTGTTACTACAAAAGCAAA
Organism: Pelvicachromis taeniatus; assembly: GCA_015108175.1. Taxonomy (NCBI): domain Eukaryota; kingdom Metazoa; phylum Chordata; class Actinopteri; order Cichliformes; family Cichlidae; genus Pelvicachromis; species Pelvicachromis taeniatus. The sequence continues at coordinate 11,093 of VURO01021870.1, forward strand.
AGTATGAAAATAATGCCAGTGTGGAGACAAGCTTAAGTGTAACGTCAACTCGATTCAATAAAGGAGACACAGGAAATATGTGCATTCAAGTCATGCATCCTCAGAGTAAATCGAGTGACATACTTTACCTATCTCACACACATAAGCTGTATGATGAAGTATGCAGGCAATAATTAATGAAAACTAATGAGAGAGTCTGTGAATTTTCATCATCCAGTATTGTGTAGGATCCCATGTTTGTCCCACCTCCTTTCCCAAAGAGACTGAATGCATTTATTTAGCAGGTTTTCCATACGTGTATTAAACTGCTGTTTTTTGTTGTTGATTGAAGGTTGTTTAGCCATCGAGGTCCTGAGGAGGAGGGATTACCCAGGAGGGGCAGGCAGAGTCTCAACGGCAGCCTGATCAAGACTACTGTGTTCTTCTTCTTGGAGAGTGAGGTGACCAGGCTTTTATGTCAGCTCTGTACTCCTCGTACTTTGCAGAAATGGCAGTTACAACTGAAATGTTTCAATCATTAATTTGGTGTTTCTGTTAATTATGCTTAAGATTGGATTAAATAATTAAATAAGAGTCAGAATTGTACCTAAATCATGGGAAGGCACTGGAAATTTCTTTTTTTATGTGGTTCAAAGAGAATAAAAAATAATATAGATATTTATTAGCAAAGGTTATTTGTGTTTGAATGGATTATTTAATTTCATTACAATTCCCATGTTTTTTTTACAGCTCCATGAACATGGGGCCTACTTAGTGGATAGCCTGTGGGAGTGTGCGTCAGAACTGCTGAAGGACTGGGAGACTATGATCAGCTTGTTGCTGGATGAGCCAATGCCAGGAGAGGAAGGTAAGGAAGCGCTGTCTCAGAACGTTCCCACCTGAGATTTTTAGTGATTAATTAATCTTTTTGAATTTGCATTACTTATTTGTTGTACTTTTACTCTAATTGGTGCTTCTCTTAGCTGGGCAAGTCTTTGCATTAGATACTTGGTAACGTTCTTTTTCTTTTTAGCTCTAAACGATCGTCAGGAGACAGCCCTGGTTGAAATCATGCTCTGTGCCATTCGGCAGGCTTGTGAATGTCATCCTCCTGTCGGCAGAGGCACAGGGAAGAGGGTGAGTGTCAGGCTGTCATGCTTGAGATAGAAAGGATTAACTTTGCTCCTTGAATGATTTCATGTTGACTGTGCTGTTGGGGTTTTGTGCATGGAAAAGGTCCTGACTGCAAAGGAAAAGAAAACACAGCTGGATGATCGGACACGCGTCACAGAGATGTTTGCAGTTGCTTTGCCTCTGTTATTGGCAAAGGTGAGTGATTCAGCGTTCTCAGAGTTCATTATTTTATCAGGTTCAATATTCATGAAATAAGCCTGACTGCTTTCCCTTTTGTTTTTGTAGTACTGCGTTGATATTGATAAGGTGACCAATTTGCTACAGATACCAAAGTTCTTTGATCTTGACATCTACACAACTGGGCGGTTAGAAAAGGTTTGTGAGATGGTTTTTTGTTGTTGTTTTTTTTAAGTTTGTTTTACAGCTGAACTGCATTGTATGTGCTGCTGGTGAAACAATTATATGTTCTCTCAATTAGCATTTAGATGCACTGCTGCGACAAATCTGGGAAGTTGTGGATAAGCACACTGACACCGAGGTCCTGGAGGCCTGCTCTACCACCTACCACTATCTCTGCAACGAGGAGTTCACCATCTTCAACCGTGTGGACATCGCACGCTCCCAGCTTCTCGACGAGTTTGTAGACAAGTTTAATAGACTCCTGGAGGACTTCCTGCAAGAGGTAGGTGCTGTAAGGCATGTGTGTGGACTGTTTTACAGCATGCTTGGAGGTGTAGAATCAAGAATGAATATGAGTTCTCTTTCCTAGCATTCGTTTCGCGTCTCACTATGGGGGAACGCCTCCTGCGTGACCTCATCAGAAGCTCAAATACCATTATACCAATCCACATATGGGGAAGCCGGTGTCTAAACAGTGCCTCTCCCATTGGATAGTGGGAGCGATTGCCCTGGCTTATACTAGCAGAGGTCTTCAGCCTCCTGCTGGCCTGCGGGCACATTCCACTAGAGGTCTAGCGACCTCATGGGCTCTCTTTATGGGAGTCTTTATTCAGGAGGTATGTGCAGCTGCGTGCTGGGCCTCACCTCACACATTTGCTAGGTTTTACAGGCTGGAAGTGACAGCACCTAACCTAGCGCATTCAGTCCTCAGTGCAGGTTCTTCCCAGGTGGAAGCCTTTCCCCTGTGATGTGCTGTCAGGGACAGTTGTCTTCTTAACAGGCTTGTCTGGCAATCCGGGAGTCAGTATTTCTCCCATAGTGAGACACGAAACGAATGCTAGGAAAGAGAACTTAAGGTTATGTATATAACCCCGGTTCTCTGAGTAGCATGAGTGAGTGTCTCACCAGACCGCCCTCCTTGCTATGGAGGCGAGGAAGAGGGGGGCTTGTTTTGAATGACTTCTGTCACTATGTCAGCCTGTTATATAGGGAGGCACTAGCCCCTCCTGACAGCCTGGAAGGGCTGGCGTAATCGTATTTGAGCTTCTGATGAGGTCACGCAGGAGGAGTTCCCCCATAGTGAGACACTCACTCATGCTACTCAGAGAACCGGGGTTATATACATAACCTTAAGTTTTCTCAAATTGAACACTTAATTGTTAACATTTGCAACTTGCCGAAACCTACACAGCATTAAACACCACAACACGTGGTTCTCATCTCTGATGAGGTATCCTTCTTTTAACAGATGAACATTGTTTGGTGACCCCTTCTTTTTTGCTACATAGCTAAGATTGCAACCACTGAGGGAGAGAAGTGTAACACTGCCATATTTGTTGTTCACATTATGTAGCCATACTTGTCTGACTGTATTTATGCACTCAAAATAGTAAAGTGCAAGTATGGAAGTGCACAATATGAGCCATGTCTTGGAGCATGCCGTTGAAAGCTCAATAAAAGCAAGCAAGACTAAAATTAGAATTATTTATTCCAAGGTCAAGAAAGTCTGTGCTTTGGTTTTAAATCCAAACTATCACGTTTATTTCAAATATGAAATAGTAACATTAATTTCTGCTACCTATGTGATTTTCACAAAACAGGTTAGGCTATAACTAAGTAGCTTAGCAAAATAGCCTGAGCAATCATTCTGAACAGATATTGTCAGATATTCATTTTGACATTTACATTCAGAATTAAGTTCTAATAAATTCAAGACACGATCTCACCAGTTCATGCTGTCAGTCAGGCTATGCGTTCCACCATCAGTTACGGAATAGAAAAACAGAGATAAAATCCTGACAACCATTTTAACCTGGCACACGCACACATCCTCATACTATTCAAGCATACAGAAAAGATTAATATTACTGCTATGGATTTAGCATGAGTTATTGGAAAAAAGACATTTCCTATAAGAAGCATTACAGAAACTGTCAGACTGTCAGGCACTGTGTTATTCTACTCAGCTAATGGGAGGCAGGATCAATTGGAAAATCAATAGTGAGGTGAATAGGCAGGAAATAATAGTAAGCCAATCAGAGGAGCTTGCTAGAGGATTCTGCAGGTTTGGCAATTGATAGGGCTGGTAAACCTATACACTACAGATAGGGTGGAATGGGCAGTTATTTTTTTTACCCAATCACTGATGACAAGGGAGGGGGCTTCTGAGACTGATGTGTTCCTGATTGGAGAGCCCTGAGTGAGAGAGAGGGGATTCTGTGCAAACTCAAACATGACATTTCAGACAGAATAAAAACAAGTACAGTTGAACAGAGAGATCATTGAAGAAAGCAAACATTTTTTCAGAGAGAGAAAAGAAAATAACATCTGAATGCACCAACATGGCCAATGGGGACAGAACAGCCTGCGAGGTAAAGGGCAGCAGGGTACGTGTGTGCTCTGTGGTCTGGCCAATTTTTAGAAGCCACACCATCAGTCTACTGATGGTGACAAATCACTACCTAGTGACAAATATACTTTTAAGTATTGATATCTTTTAAAGAAACTAAATTGCAACAATTACATAAATGTGTAAAATGTGTGAACAAAGATTTTATAAAGGCTCAGATGCAAAGAAACACTCTAGCATGTGACACTATTCAGGTCAGTGTTGATGATTCAACAATAAGTCCACAGTCAAGGCTAATTTATATAAGTCTTCTAATTTGCATTTGAAGTTTTAGCCATTAGCCCTGCCCACACCCTCCAGTATTCTTGATTGCAATGTGGCACCTTATGGAGGGGGCTAATCCCTAATTGTAAGACATAGTGGGCTGTGTCACATCATTTGAAACACATCAAATAAACATGATGTGATAGACCATGAATCAATTAAAGGTCCAGTTACCGGAACTGGCCAATGCGAAGACGATCTCTGAGATGTGAAAGAAAGAAAAATACAAAAGAAACAAACAACTGTGAAGTTGCTGGAAGGTCTATTGCCTCCAGATTTCCCATCCTTATGTTGGTAACATCATAAGGATGACACACCAAAGGTTTCTCAACGAATGCTAAAGTATATTTCCCAAAATGCTGGACTGTGTTTTTATGAACAGGCCAATAATCAGTCCCATTTATCTGCTTATTCAACTAATTTTAATAATAATAACAATAATAAAAAATATTATTACTACTTCAAGTTATTGTAAATTTTTAATAAATGTATGGTTTATTACTACTAGGTTTCATTTCTTTTGCTTTGGCCAAGGGATTTATCAGTAATGATAACAATATACACATAAAATGTGACGAAACACATCTCACTGCAGTTTTCCAGAAGCAAAATGTAAAATGAGATCAAGTTTCCATGAATTTTTAGGCAGCATGGAAAATTCCCATGAATTGTTGGATTTCTAGCATTTGAGAAGCTTTGCATTTCACTCCATCCCTGTGAATAAAGAGCTATATCAATGCTAATCATGATAGCAGGGTGCAACCACTGCTTCAAGTTATACCTTTCCTCAATGGACTTGACTCTATTTTAAGTTATTCTCTAGTTATTCTATTAAGTTATAAGCAGATAAAATTAAATATTATGATTTTGCATGTATTGTTTTATTGGGTTCATTCGCCTTGAGGCGACTGTTGTTGTGATTTGGCGCTATATAAATAAAATTGACTTGACTTGTTTTCACTGTTCACATTTCTATGCTTTCCAAAACGTAGAAACTTTGATTAAAATACCATTCTCACAAACAGAAATTGTGGCCAGAGCTAGAAATACAACCCCAGCTGTAATAAGCCAGCTTTTCCTTTACAGTGAGGTCTTGCTGCTTAAAGGCCCTGCTTCCCTTTACTAGAAACAACCAAAGGGGTGAAAAAAGACATGGATGGGTTTATAGAACTTCACATTAAGAGCAACACCTGCAAAGAAAGAGCAGCTGGAGGAAAATGTGACACATTTGTAACTTAAAAGGAAAGCAATGAAATGAGACATCATCTTGCTCAGTCTGTGCAGGACCAATAACCAGACAGCCTCCAGATTTTATTTGTCTTCTGTCTGCAGTCTCACGTGACTCACACATGTGTGAAAGCATACAGTATAGTTTCTTTTGCTTGTTCATTTAACATTGATTCAGCCAGATTTCTGAATCCTCTTTTTGACCTCATCCTCCTTGGATTAAAAATGTTGTTCTCTTGAACCAATTTGAAAATGACATGATGGCCCAGGATAATTTCAGACTAGGAGCTGATAACTGCACTGGTCTCAGCCACTACCTAGAGCAATGACGCTGGTTATAGGTCACTGTGTAAAATGGATGTGTGGTATAAGGCATACCCCGCCCTCTCCTTTAGTTTCATATCAGTAATGCCGTCTTTGGACACCAGTTTGTTAAAAACGAGAATCCCAATAACCATGTTAACCTGCCGAAGAGAAGAGGTACAAGATTAAAGCACAGCAAAGACACTTTCATTACTTTCACTGCATGCAGCACTGCTCTGGTGATGGCAGTAATGGAAAGCAATGGTGGTGATGTTCATCATAATGAGATGATGGCTGCAGCATGCATATAAATTAGTCACATTGCACATTAGCTATACTTACTGCAGACTTAGCATTGCAAATACTAAATGGTACCAGGCTAAATATTAGTGTCACAAAATGAAGAATGAAAGTTAAAAGAAAACTAACATTATTTTTAATGGAAATGTTACACTAAAAAAATACATAAAATGTGAGCGCTGCAAAATCAAACATGGTGGTGTTTTAATTCACACAGTCTTACTGCCTTACTGCCTTACTCACCCTCTATAAAACTCCCTAGTACATCCCACTCCAATAGTGTTCCAGCATGTCTGCATATTGCAGCAGTAGCTCTTTATTAGAGAAGCAGCTTGTGCAAAATAAGGACACTCAAACAAGCTGTTCACTTGTGGTGAAGAGAGGCAAATTGGGAAGTGAATCTCTGAAACTGTAGCTAATAGATTTGATTATCAAAGCAAGGACAGTGTGAGTGCAGTGTGCTTTCTGCTGAAGTCTGTCTGTGATTTAATTCTGGTTTGAGCCAAACACTACAGAGGGGTTAACATAGGTCAGAACAACAAACAGCTGTAAGAAGCTGGAAGTTTAACATCCTAGACGAATTCTACATATATACCTGAGGTAGCTTATGAATATGAGAAACTGTCATTAAAACTGCTATTTCTGATACCAGCACAACTTGGCTTAATTATTTAACTTATTCAATGAACACATGGAATGAGCAAAAACATTTCTATCACCCAGATTTTACTGGAATTACCTTTAAATAATTACCGTTCTAATGATGAAGGTGTATGTGCTGTAAACTAGAAAAAGGCTATTAATTTGGGTTACGGTTTTTAAAAAAACATTAAATCAAGTATAAATGATCAAGAATCGAGAAGAACATATGGTGAATATGGACAACGAAAAATATTGAGAGGAACAGAGGAGGTAAATGAGGAAGTAGGAAAGAAAGAAAACAAAGAAGGAAGCATAAATAATTTGAGGTAAAAATATAGAAACCAGAAAAAGCGAGAAGCAAAGGAGGCATACACAGGGAAGCAGAAATAAATTGATAATGCATTAAGAAAAAAACAGGAAAATGAATAAACATCGGGGATTGCTGTGGAAAATAAACTGCCTAGGAAAAAGAAGAGACAAATCAATACAAGAGAAAAAACAAGAGGAAAGCAAGAAGATGAAAAAAGGATGAAAAGAAAAAAGGAAAATATGACAAATGTCAAAGGAGTAAAGACGAAAGTAAGATAGGAATGGAAGATAGCAAAAGACAACAAAGAAGACAGGAACTAAAGAGGATGGATTAAGGGCAGGAAAGTGCCATGGATGACACACAGGAGGACAGAAAGAGTAAGGAGAAACTAAAGAAGTGGGGCAGGAAAAGATGAAAAAGAGTGGGGAAGCAAGCACATTGACAGGGGAATGGAAGAAAAAAAGGAGGGAAGGAAAAGAGGTGAATAATAATAGGGAAGAGCAGGAAGAAGAGGAGGAAGCACGATGAGAGGAGGCAGAGAAGAAATGAAAGATCAGGGAAAGGGAATGTCCAATCCTGTAACGTTTTCAATGTTTTATTTTATGTTAAACTGAGGTTCTATTTTTAGATGATTTCTAGCACTAGCCATCGTCCAAAGGACTGAATGGTGATGTATAGTAATACTTAAACATATATTAATATATTAGTAATAATGGGAGAGCACCTTTAATGTTGTCCTGGGTCCATATTGCAATTTTAATGTTGAGCTTTTCCTTTAATCCTGCACTTTTATCATCTGTTTACAACATTTTTAGATGTTTTGATGAAACACTGCCAGTACCAAGACTATTAGAATAATTAAAATGTATAGTAATGACTACTATAATGACTATTAGGGTTAATAAATCAATAAGCAGAGACACACGTGAAACTGGCACATGATGGGAGCTATAGCTACAGGTTAAACTAGTGCAGCGAATATAAACACAGACTAAAAAGGAGAGAAAAAATACCAAGACTACAGCTGCAGCGGGTCCCACAAATGCATAGAGAAGACCTCCTTCCAGAGACAACCAGCAGCTACAAGAAAGAAGCAGGAAAACAGAGATTTGAAGAGAAAGTGAAACATGAAGGGTTTAGAAAAGGAGGGTTTGAATGAGGAGAAAAAGTAGAAGTGAAAGATTGATGAGACAGGGAAAAAGAGAGAGGTCAGTTACACAGCAAACAAACATTCAGCCATGTGTAATACTCTGCCATTAATAGTTAAAGAAGAGGCGGCATACAGTGACAGAACTATAGGACAACTTGCTTACTAGCTTGGTGTTCCATAACCCTTTGCCTTGGTGAATCCCACTGAGATTGCCACTACTAGAGCAGGGAGACCTGGGAGGAAATAAAAATGGACTTTAACATAGAGGTGGTGAGGGACATGACAAGACACACAAAAGGGAAAGGAAGAACTAAAGAAAGGAAGTGAAGAGTAAAGCAGGATAGGTAATGAAAGGTAAAACAGCAGGAAGGAAGGAACAAAGTAGGGACGAAAAGGACGGTAGCCTGGAAAAGCGAGAAAAGGAAGATATACGAGGAAATATAAGAGAAACCGACGTGAACAATGAGGGAAAAAGGGATTAAAAAAAGTTTTTAAAAAGAGAAGAAAAAAGCAGGACGTAAATAAGGAAGAAAAAAGGGGTGAATAGACTCAAAAACAATCAAATATAAAGGAAATTAAGTACTGCAAGGTAAAAAAAAAAGATAAATAAGGAAAAGGCCAAAGGAAAAGGAAGAAGGGATGACAAAGGGGGGGGGGGGGGGGAAAAGGGAAGGGGGGGGGGGGGGAGAAAAAGGGAAAAAA
>VURO01021875.1:8544-13544 GCA_015108175.1 Pelvicachromis taeniatus
CTTGCCTTTAGTTCTATCGATGAATCCGGGCGTTGCCAGGCTGTGTGATTTATATGTTCCTTGACCTCCTTCGGGCCCAGCAGAATGGAGTCAGTGTGTGCCTGAGTAGCCTAATTGGGTTGACAGCGCAGTGCCATGCCTCTTGCTCACACGCATGACATCTCTGACAGAGCGGCGTGCCTCCGCAGTCCTTTTGGCTGTTAAAGGTACTGGCTCTTGAGCAAATGTTTAAACAAGCCACCGCAGCCAATGCAATGCTGTTGACTCCCCCCCCGAATGCTTTTTGAGTGTTTGCATTTTTATTGTTGAGCTGTAAACACTTACAAACAAAACCAACAGCGGATGAAATGCGGCTCGGAGTTAATGAATAGACTTTAATGGACACTCTAGGAATGTGTTTGCTAATTTTCTGTCAGAGCGCGCGCGTGCGCTTTTAATGAAGCTGAATGAATTGCGCATCAGGTCGCCGGTGCGTGCGGCGGATCACGTCGAGTAGGTCCTCTCAGTCGTGCGGTGCCGACAGTTCAAACGAGGCCTCATAGGTGAGGGAAGAGGAAGGGCAAAAGGGAGGAAGGAGCAAAGTGGAAAGCGCACGAGGCCGGGCTTCATGAATTCATTTCCCCTCTCTCCCGTGTCAGGGGAGGGGAGGACCTCGTCTGAACCTATTACAGTGGTAACAAGGTGACAGCGAGTGGTCTTGCGATGGGTTCTGGCCTCTGGGGCTGTCTGGCTGGCCGTCTATGTTAATTACGTGGGGGGGATGAAAGTGTGAGATGTGGGGGACACTGTTAGACAAAAACATTTTACTAGATGGCCTGAATAAGGCAGAGTTTCACACACTCTCTTTAAAGCAGGTTTGTAGCCTAAAGGCAGAACTAGAATAATGGCAGTGCATTAAATCATATGGATAAGAGACATATACAAATCAGCAGACCATGAATTACTGAGACCTTTGTTCAGTTTAATTCAGTTTTTTATATAGCACTCGTTTGCAACAAATGTATTCTCAATGCGCTTTTATATTATAAGCTAAAGACCTCATCGATCCAGCGATCTCCTGTGAGCAGACACTTGGAGATGGGGAGGAAGAATCCGTTTTACCAGGAGGAGACCTTCAGCTGAGTCAGGCTCAGTGAGGGGAACTAGTTGTGTTGAACACAAGCCCGATTTCATTTCCCTTCTTTCCCTTTACACAGTATTTAAAGACCTGGTCGCTGGTAATGTCCTCGGCTTTCGACAGAATACACGTGTGTAGCATGTCCGCTCCACTGTGGGAAAAGTGGCGTCATCTTTCTGCAAGGGAAGCGGCGCAGGCGAAGTTCACTGGCGAGAGCATTTTTAGTGCAATGTAAGTGGGCGATCAGGAGATGTCATCAATTCCAATGCATGCCAGTTGCCACGGAAACAGAAGTGGAGAGGCTTTTCTCAAGGATCCTGTTAAACATTTAGAGTGTGCAGAGCTCAGAGGGAGAGAGGAGGAGAGAGAAGAAAGAGAGCGGAAGAGACGTGTCGTTGACAGTTGTCCGTCTTTCCATCTGGGGTTTTGTTTTTCTTTCTGTTTTTCTATTAGAAATGTAAAGTACGGTGCAGAAAATTGGTTTTAAGTGATTCAAATTATACAGTTCAAAAGCCTCCTATTTACTTAAAGGCATTTGGTAACGCTGCTATTAATGCATTAACAGTTAAAAAAGAAGCGATGTGCAGGTGTCGCTGTTTTAGGGAGGCTTCAAAAAGGGTTAGACATGGTGCAGCCTGTTCAGAAACACACTGCCTTGGCCCTCTTCTGTTTGGTGCTGTCTGTTTTGCCTGGGCAAAGGGCCTCAAGGACAGCTTGGCTGATTATTGATAGTGCAGAAGCTCGGTGTGTTCCCTTATCAATCAGAACTATAAACTTCAGAAGTGGATGATCACAACCACTGGAGCTTGTGCCCCCTTCTCCTTTGTATCAGTGGCTTCTGAAGTTAAAGCATCTTCCACAGCAGATGGATGTGCATATTTTTGTGCTGGAAACTCTTCCTGTTGCAAGTCTCCTCCCGGTGTCAAACCAGGGCTCTTTTGTGTGTTGGATGAATTGTGCCTGTATTTGACACATTATATCTGGGTCCTGAAAGAGTGTTTCTGCAGTGTTGAATATTAAATGGTGACATCAATCATATTTCGATATATATTCCATTAGAGATTTATTTAAATTTTTGACAAACAAAATGTTAAGTAACTGTTTGATTTGTCCTTCTATACAATGTGCAAAGCATTGCAATTCATCCCACCACCCAGCCTTGGTCTTTATCTGCACAAGTGAGAAAAGCTATGGCTGACTTTGGCACAAAAGCACAACAGTTGTGTGGCACGTCGTGATCGAGGAGCTCTTCTCCTGTGGTAATCTCCCAGCAGACAGGCCCTAAATGGGGAAAGGACTCTTGCGGTATAACGACGTGGGCTCAGCAGATAGGGGCTCTGTGTAATTCCTGTTAATTACTGTCCAGGAGGAGATAAGACCTGGTTGGAGAGGCTAAGAGAAGAGATAAGGAGGATCAGGGATTCGCCTGAAGGATTTTCCACCCCTTGGGCAAAAACAGTCCAGTCAAGAAATAGTCTTAAGTTTGAAGCTGCCCTGAAGTAGTTGTTGTTTTTGTTCTTTACTTGCTCAACTAACGGAATAATGGTGCTTGTTTTTTAAGCGCAGTGGCAACGGGTGAACTGGAGGGCTTATCTATAATGACATCTGAAAAGGTTCCATCGGAAAAGAGACGTGCTGACTAGAGGTCATGTCAGAATGTTTACATTCAGTATTGGATTTCGTAAGCAAATTTTTGAAAAGCTGCCAAAGTAAAATGCAAATTCAAGTGTTTTACATGATCTGAGTGGTCTAAGGAGCTTGGAGAGAAAAGTGTCTGGACTTCTTTAAGTTGCTTAAAGCCGTTTCACCTCTCATCCGAGAAGCTTCTTCATTTCTTCTCAGATGAGAGGTGAAACGTCTTTAAGCAACTTAAAGAAGTCCAGACGCTTTTCTTTACAAGCTCCTTAGACTAAAATGACCTGGATGACTGAGAACCTTCACAGATATGTTCTGGGTATTGTCTTCTGAGATTCAGGCTGATAGTATAGTAGATTGACAACACACTAGTTGTTTCTAAGGTATTGGTATTACAGTGGATTTTTTTGCAGTTGGCATGTCATCTTGCACCCCTGACCTGCCAACCGTATTGTCTCCTGTGTCCTCTTATGGGGATATCTGACAAACAAAATATGGCTGAATTTGACAGTTCATGACATCACATCTATCCATTCTCTCATCCAGCATAGGGCTGCAGTCTGGAGAGATGTCTAGTCCATCACAGAGGTAATGTAGAGAGACAAACACACGCTAATATCATAGTCACCATCTACACGACAAATCATGTCTTTGATCGGAGGAAGGAAACTGGAATATCGGAAGAAATGCGTACAAGAAGAGGGAGAACATAGAAAGACGCCAGCTAACCAGGAGCCAGATATCCTGAACCCTTAAGCTGTGAGGAGACGGTGCTAAAATGTAATGGAATTAGTAGAATAAGCACGAAATATCATTCTTTAATTATGAGTGTTTATTGCATCTACAACTTCAAGCGCAAGATGAGTCAGCTGATCAAAGCTGACCATTTGTTGATTGCGCTTTTTATGGCAAAGTGCACACACTAAAAAAAAAAAAAGTAATAATAATAATTGCAAATGTCTTTCTAATTTCTGGCGTATTTCTTTCCAAAGTCAAGAAGTACATCAAAATAGGCATATGAGAACATTCTTACCCAGCACTTGAGTAAAACCATTGATGCCACTGCAAATATTCACAGCATGACTTGAGGGATTTTCTTTTAAGAATAGTTCAAAGCAATTCGCCAAAAAAAAAAAAAACACAAAAAAAACCCCACCATCCCTATGAGACATAATTCATTTCTTTGCCACATTCCAAGTCTCCATTAGGATGCACCAGGGATGGATCTTGCAAGTTGTCAGTCACCTCTGCTCTACCGTGAAATTCGACCAAATCCCGGTTGCCTGATTTTTACAGAAGCACCTCTGACCTGATAACAAACAGCATGGCTCGTTTTGCACACAGAAAACTTGTGTACTAGTATGGAAAAATGGGATGCTGATGCGAGAAGACAATGTGTGGTTCTTTGAAGGAATTAAACACTGCATGGTAAACTGCAACTGCTCCCCGGGGCTTCGAGTACTCGGATATATGAGCTCATATTGGAGAAACGAGGCTAGTTGTCTAAATGTATTACTGTAATAAAACCTGGGAGGGGACGCGGTGCTGTGTATCTGCCTGTTGACCTTGTTAGTATTAAGTTCCTGAATTGCTCTCCGGGGTGGCCACGCTGGCAAGAGGCACCGGTGGCAAATTCCTAATTTCTTACATTTTGGTTTAATTCTTGTCTTTGTTCCTGCTTATTAACAGCCCAGCAGAGAAACTGTGTCTTCTTTACTCAGCGGCTCATCATTAGCAGCTGAAGCATATTTTGTACTTGTAATACACAGAACACCAAGATACTAATTACCTTTCACTCACCAATATGGCCCGCTTTTACTCCCTTCTTCTCATTGAGCAGCCACTGCTGTAAAGAAGCAGGCATTTGCGAAGCGTCTGTATAAGTCGCATGACAGCCATTCATCAGTTTGATAAATGATTTCAAAAAGAGGCAGAATATGTAAATTTCAGTGCTTAGAGATCAGAGCTCGCCTTACTCATAGTGATTAGAGAACAAACAAACTTTCTCACAAGTAAGAGTGATTAGTTTTTGATTACACCAAGGGATTTTTGTTTCTTTTTTTTTCTTTTTTTTTAAATAAACTGAAAAAGTAGCAAAAGATTGGGTAAATTTAATTCTCCAGCTGGAATAGATGTAAATGCCTGTAATTTCCTCCTCCACCGTCTTAAATGGTTTCTCATTTCATCGTGTACTGTGATTAAATTAGTCAAATCTGTGCACTGTTCTTAATGGACCTTCCATTATTCT
>VURO01021875.1:18544-23127 GCA_015108175.1 Pelvicachromis taeniatus
CCAAATGTGCTCCCCCCCCCTTCCATTTCCTGGAATTTAAACAGGGCACTGTTTAAATTCCCCGACGTAATGGGCACCTCTGTTGACCGGCACCCCGAGGTGCCCTCTTATGCAAACGAGCGCATCTCGTTTGTGCGATGCAAATAGCGGGGCAATAAAATAATGCAGAGAAAGACGGGGGAGAATAACTGTACACTCTGTGGCTCTCTTGCCCTAGAGTGCTCGGTGAATTATTTATGAAAGTGCTGACAGAAGAGGAGCAGGTTCAACAAGGCGCTTTTCTCTGGGGTGCAACAGCAGCCAACAGTCAGGTGGAGGCTTGGTTTGTCTTGCCAGCCTTGGATTTTAATGATGGTCCAGTGGTCTCGTTATGTGAATCTACAGTGTAGCTTTTTCTCCTGTGTCAGCTGAAAAGAAGGGTTGCGTGCAAATCTGTAATCTCCGCTGTGTCTTCTCTGTCCCCCATTTTTTTTTCTCCCACCTTTCTCTCGTCCCATCGTTTCCGCTCTCCGTTTGGACTCACAGAGCGCCACCTCTACCTTCCACTCTTTGTCGTTTCTCATGTTATTTTTGTGCACCGCTCCTTCGGCTCGTCTGTTCCCGAGTTGCTCCTGTCCCCTCTGGCTGACGACTCCCCCCTACTTGCATCTTGTACATCTCCGTCTGTCTCCTTCTGCGCGCTCCCAACGCTATCGCCGATGATTGACGGCGCATTCAACAAAAACGTGATTCATTCCTCCGAGTTCGCATTAGCTAATTAGAAAGCTTTCCAATTTTGTTCTCGCGAGAAGAGTTTCAGGATTAATCATAAAAGTAATCAGGTGTGGTTTGCTTTCACCGAACGCTGCGTCTCCATACTGTGTTTGGAGTGGTGCAGGAGTTCTCTGCGACAGGTTTGGCGCTGCAATAGCACTTTTGGATAAGCGAGATTAGCCTGTGAACCCTAAGGAGCCACCCACTGACTAGTACCAGCAGGCAATGGATATGGCTGCTGCTGATAAAACATAAAAACACATCAATAAAACTTTCATCCCTTTAGAATAACCCCCTACCACCACCACCACCACTCTGAAAAGTGCCAGGCATCCAAATAAGGTCAGCAGCAGGATCCAGAAACTTTGAAGCTCAGGAATGGGAATAAGTGATCAGTGAATTATTGATAATTTGTCTTGGAATTAGTGGTTCTGAATATCGTTTGCATTAATTATTTCTGCATCAAAGTGCTACAGTTTGTTGGTTCACAAAAAGTGATTGTTTAATGGCAATTCGTGTTCGCTAAAGCAAGCGCAGCTACTGTATGCCCCAGGTCATGGTGCTGCTGAGGTTTATGTAACTGCATCTTCTTTACCCTTGTTTTTGAAGCCAGTACTTTATTATATGCTTTACAGTATATAAAGAGTCATGTTCAGTAACTTAAAGCTATCATTCCTGCTAACATCTTTAACTGAGAAAAACAATCCTGTGCCCCTGTTGTGTTGTCGCCGCCTGTCTCTGAGTATTATCATAATGTGAATCGCGTCTATCAAAACGGATTACAGTTCACATTTTGCAGCCCTTTGACACTAAACAGAGCCTTACTCTTCCTAACTGCGACACACTTCTTAATTAAATTTTGTATCGACCTCACTAAACTGGTGCCACCGTGCTGACAGTCCTGTTAAAGTTATTGCTTGGCGCACTTACCAGTACAGATTGAGGTATTGTAAAATTTTAGTGTTGTGATGACTCACTCTGTTTTTATCCTGCTTCTACCTTTCTCTCCCTCGTACCTTCTCCAGGTTTCTCGTTGTCCTCATGTGTCCTTGTTAAACCCTCGTGTGTGTGTGTGTGTGTGTATGTGTGTGCAGTCTTGGTGTGAACTTTACTACCTAAAGGCTTTCTAATTAGATCTTTAAAGAAAGCGCTTTTCCGCTATATTGGTTAATAGTGCCACATAATAAATGTGTAAGAGGAAAGGTTGGCTGATCCCAGCTCCTTCAGTTTATTCCAGAGAAGCTCAAATGAAGGCCGCTAGACTGAAACATTAGCATGCATTTGATATAAATGGGTGAGGTTCGACTACTGGAATCAAAAGTGTTTCCTTTTTTCAAGCACATATCATTTTCAGCTCAAAGCATTCCCTATGTATATGCTATGACGATAACCAATGTTCCATATGACCTGTGAGATCTTTTTTTACTGAGCAGCTATCACTGAATACATACAGCCAAGCTCTCTTTAGAGCCCTCCTCCTCAGGGCAAGTGCATAATCTGACAGCACCTTCGCTTATAGGTCTTCTCACTGTCAGTCTCGCCTCTCCAGAGGATGGACACATCACAGGTGTCCCCCCCCCTCCGCTTCAACCAACTCCCCTGGGGCTTACTTGTCAACAGGAACAGCACCTCCAATGTTTGACCTCAAAGGAGCAGGAAGAGGAGAAGGCAAACACATTAGACTGATAAGTGCGGATAGAGACGTGGTGAAAGGGAAAAAAAAAAAGTTTACGTAGAAACCTTCATACCGTTTATTTTGATGGTCCTTTTTATCAGCAGTGTCACGCTATTAATATTACTTCCACTGTAAAAAGTTAAAAGTTACCATCAGTCAATACCATAGTATAGGTAGTATATTTAATAGGTTAGCATTTTAGCATCTATAATAGCTGCTGCAAAGGCATGACTATTCGTTTTTGCGTAGCGAGTTAGCTAGCAAGTTAATTAGCATGCTAAGTTAAACTGCTTGAAAGAAACTCAGTTTGACAGTCATTCTTGTAACTGTAAGTTTTAAAGCAACAAATTATGTTTGCATTATTTGTTAGTATTTTATTTGTCTAACCAGCAAGTCAGTTACTTATTCAAAGCCAGCTTAAGCTCAGAAATTTGTAGGCCTTCAGTAGTACACTGGTAACCGTGGCACTGCATGAACTTGGTTCAGGTATTGGTGGATATTTTCTCAAGCGGCTACTTTGATCTGCGAGGTACCACAGGGGTCTTGTTTGGGCCCCTTTTTGTTTTCACTATATATTCTGGTTCTTGGGTATAAATGCATGCTAACGACACTCAAAAATAGCTACCATAGAAACCAGACATTCCTCACTCCCAATCAGAATAAAACTTGAAATCCTTATTTTTAACCTCACTCAGCTCAGGCAGCTCAATTCGCAGATGATTTCGACTCTGTCTTCATACTGTAATCCTCATGTAAAGAACACTGGTGCAGTTTTTTTTCAATCCTGCTCTGAAATTAGATTTTTAGTTGTCGAACTAGCTTCATATTTTTTTTAATAAACACTCCAAGCAATTCTTTGTACACTGGATCATGACGATTGCAGTAATTTACATGTTTATTTTAATTATGAGATATTACATTTTAATATATTTAATCGTATTCTCTCACTGTTTTTTGTAAATGTCGTTTTCCTGTTTATTTTTTATTGCCCGTGGTGCTGCTACTTTAGTCTGCTTCTGTTATGCTTAAATGTGCTATGTAAATAAACTTGACTGGACTTAGAGGCCTTTAAGGTTGTGTGGTCCAGTTAATGATGACTCAGTTCTGTTAAAGAACCCTGGGATCCACCTTGGTTTACAAGCATGAATAAAGGCAGGACTGCCTCTAAAGTGAAATGCAGGTATCTGCCATACTATAATAGAATCTCCTGTACAATCATGAAATTTAAAAAAGATACACACTTTTAGCTGAGGCTAATATTGATCATGAAGATGAACTATGGCTTGATTTAAATGATTAATTCTTCATGCAGTGTTGGCCTGTGTAGATGGGCGCTGACAAAACTGGCAAACACTCACTATTAAACCTGCACAAACGCGTGCAGGGTCATTAATTAACTGTAGCCACTGAAGCCTGAATGTATCTATGGTTATAGGTTTGCCAGTCAGCCACTAGCTTTGCTGATGTTTCCTCGTGGAGCATTAGTCAAAAAATTAGAAATCTTGTGTACACGTACTGGACTAGAAATGTTAGCTTCGCTAAGGCTCCCGGGCACGGTTAATGGTAGCGTTACTTCGGATTTATTTGACCTCTGATCTATGAGAGGTTGCACTCTTTGAAACTAAGTGGGAAATAAATATTTGAATGACTTAATAACTAAGAAATTATGTTAAAAGAGATTAGAACAAAAGATTGTCTTACTTTCCTGCCCAGAGAAGTTCAAAAATGGCATTCCCTGTCCTGTTTTTCTGCACTTTCTTCTACAAGAGTTGCTGTTTATGTGATGTTTCCAGCATAATAATGCGGCATATTACAAACTATGTGGCTGTGGTTGTGTTGGTTTTGTGCTTTTCTATGATTAATACTTGGAAGGCCCCACTAACAACAGCAGTTATGTATTCATATATGATAATCAGTAGTTTACACAGGCAACAAAAGGCTTGTCAACTGAGAGGAGATTTACTGTTGTTTTGGGCTCCTTGTATAGCTGTAGTGATGAAGGTCTGCAAATATGTACTCATATTTTAATGCGGTTTATTTTGTAAAGGTATCTTTTTTCTTTTTATCATGGGGCATTATTAATATGTCACATTTAGAGGCTCTCTCCCAGTCCCCTTTTAAAAAAAAAAAAAAAAAAAAAAATTTTTTCTATTTT
>VURO01021880.1:6299-18063 GCA_015108175.1 Pelvicachromis taeniatus
GATACCACTCCCACTGGGAACATCCCACAAAAGCTGCAGTTTTTTTTTTTTTTTTAAATATTAGCTAGGCCATGTATCAGGGCGGCTGAGAAAATTCCCTTTTTTTTAATAACACTGTAAATATGCTCTTAAGTCCTATAAAACGGAACATTTTCATATAGGAGTCGATTGGGACTGGTGCAGCATCAGTTGGATACCTGCACCTCTGTTGGTCTTTTTTTTTTTTTTTTACATCTCCAGAGGTTAGCACTTTCACTTCACACTTTCACAGCAGATTAAACCAAAGACATTCAAAGAATCTTGAATCAAATTACATGAGAAAATTCTTTAATGGTTACACATGAAAACCTTTAAAACCGTGTTTCTGTTGTCCTTGTTGGCTTCAGATCGCTGAATAATCTGAAGCAAATATTAATTCAGTGCTCAGGAGGGATGGACCAGAGACACTGATTGTGTCAGCACACCTTATTTTTAGCAAAGTGACCTAATTTTGAAGCAGTTTTCATAATATTATTATAGTATATGAATACATAGTCTTTATCTTCTTCATGTTCTGTTGCTATACAAAGGAATTCCAAGCAGTCTCTCCATTGTGCAGTGGCTAAAACTTTGGTCTAAGGAGCTTGGAAAGAAAAGTGTCTCAATATCTTTAAGTTTTTTGAAGACGTTTCACCTCTCATCACCTCTCAGGTGAAAAGTCCAAACGCTTTTCTTTCCAAGCTCCTTAGACTACGATGACCTGGATGACTGAGAACATTCACAGACGTTAAAGCTTTTGCCTAACAAGCAAAAGATCCACCATTTTCAGAAAAAGCAACTGAATGACAAAGAGTACTTCAGTATATTGGAACTAGACTTTGGTAGCTGTTCACTGGAACTGTCAGTAAAACACAGCTCGACTGTTTGATTTGTTGCTTTGAAAGCACTGTGGTGGATGCACAGAGGTATAATTACGCAGAATGTCCAAATACCTTTGAACCTACAAAAATCTGGTAGAAGGACAAATACAGCATTTGTCAAGAAATGCCACCTTTAAATTATAAACCAGTA
This sequence comes from Pelvicachromis taeniatus, assembly GCA_015108175.1. Classification (NCBI taxonomy): domain Eukaryota; kingdom Metazoa; phylum Chordata; class Actinopteri; order Cichliformes; family Cichlidae; genus Pelvicachromis; species Pelvicachromis taeniatus. The sequence continues at coordinate 7,350 of VURO01021880.1, forward strand.
AAAGAAAGGACAAATACCAAACATTAACCAGCATTCTCTGCAGCGACACTTTACAAGCACTAAATGAATGTCCTGGATGCGTGCATTTTTCTCATACAGCCTGGGCCAATAAATGAGCACTCAGTCATCAAACCGCCGATCTACACAGCAATCGCTGCTTCTAACTGCTTAAATAGAGACTAGTGTGTCGAAATTTGGTACTGTGTGCCGTGGTAACTGGAGAAGATGAAAATTGGGTAAGAAAGGGAGATAAGTAACTAGAGAAGAGTCAAAGGGAAGAGGACAAAATTAGAGAGGAGCAGACAATAGTGGTGACAGCTGTGAGAAAATGAGGAGGGAGAAAAGAGGAGAAAAGATGAAATGATATGGGGAGCGGGAGGAGAGCAATATAAGATCTGCTTATTATAACATTTAGAGAGAGAGCGACAAAAGGAATATGGTAAGACATTCGATACAGGAAAAGGAGTAAAGTGAAGATGTCAGGGCACAGAAAGAAAGGAGAAATTAGAACGCAAAGTATGCAAAGCAGAGTCTCCAGTTGCAGGCAGCAAAGTCTCTTTCCTTTGCAGTTTTCTCACTGGGTCTTATTATGGAGCTGAGTGTAATGCATGTATCATGTGTAATGCAGACCTCATTATATGCTCCCTCTCCCACTTGTGTCACTTACGTTCTGCATTCCTATCTGAGGTGCCGATAACGTCGCCACGCACATGAAGCCGACGACAAACTCACTGAAGGTTTGTTGTGCTTGGTGAGGGTTGAAGAAATATTTAATTCCCTGGCTCAGTGGAGCGCCCTGATGGATCAACACACAAGGAGCTATATGCTTCTGATGTTGTAGGGTTACGTCTGACATGCAGTCCCCCGACTTCCTTTCTAATTCCTCCCTGATAAAAAAGAGGGAAAAAAAGTGCAGGAAGAGTTTGATCTTTGATAAAGTAATCTCCCAAAACTTCCCAACCTCAGAATGAGTGTGACGCCCTCTAATTTTGGAGATGAAACGCAGAGCAGGGAGGATGAGGACGACGAGTCTTGCATGGCTGATGTAATATGATGCCGTTTTGCTGAGTATCCAAAATGAGAGGCTAGTCAAACACTCAGGGTTTAAAAGCTCCAATGCAAATTGGTTTCATCCATGCAGACATTAGCATCATCAAAAGGCTAATTCAGCTCTGGAACCAGAATATCAGCACACAGAAGGTAAAATAAACAACGTAATTAGCAAAATGTGACTATAATTACATTTTAAGTGGATAAGGAAATAAAAAAGGACACGTAGAAAATCTCTCTAATCTCTTTTGCAGGAAGTGGAAATGATACGACATAATTAGAGTCTGTATCAGGAAAGAAGAAATCCCTCAAGGTGAGCTTAAATTCACGAGTCATTATATCAAATTAAAACTCATACTTAAATAAGGATGAAGGCTATTAATGTAAAGAACTGCCCTGAAAAAAAAAACTCACAGTCATAGGTTAAATCTATAATAGCGTGTAATCAGCTGTGGAACACATTTAAATGGATTTTCTCAGCTGAAAATATGCCTTCTAAGGTGGAGTCTGATTCACATATGGCTTATTAGCTCTGGACACCCATCCATAGCTTTAATTAAAATGCACATTTATTTTTAAAAAATAAACAAAATACTGCTTAGTTGAGCTATTTAGGGATCTGGTCATTAGAGCAAGGGCACTGTACTCTAATAAGGGATTACTGGAGCCCGATTTCCATGTTTAGAAAGTTTGTTCAGAAGTGAAAGAAGTTCACGTTTTTTCTCCTGAAGGTTCACTGGTTACAAATACAATGTTTCATATCACAATACTAAATACATACTGGGGGAAAACACCACTCATTTGGGTCAAAAATTACCTTCATTTGAAAAGTGCAGAGAATATTCACTATGATCATAACTGCTACTCAAACTTCACATGCGAGGGCACTCTCAGCAGGAGCTCTTTGCACCACATTATGTATCTATTTAATTAGGACCACGGAGGTTTCTCATCAATGTAAGAATCAAAAGGTTTTCTTCAGGTCCTAAGGGCCCGATGTGCAGAAAAAGGAGGGGAAAAGAAGTTTACTAGCTCCTTTATTCCCCTCCTCAACCACAACATTAAAACCACACATAATCATTTCGCTATGATGCAACGTACTACTTGATTGCTGGCATTGATTCCTGATGTAACTTTGACAATACCACCAACTGAGGGCAGCAACCACCCACTGCAGCAAGACAAAGATTGCTTACGGAACACAATGCCCCAGTGGTTTAATGAGTTCAAACTAAATGACTGACTTAGTTGTATATTTCTATTGCATGACAAAACTAGAGGTGGCAAAAGAGACATTACAGAATCTGTGTTTAGAAATAGCTGGTAAAAGTAAAGATTCAACTTTGTTACTCAAGTAAAAGTGAAAACAGGTTATGAAAACTAATCAAGTGTACAGCACAGTATAGTAAGTACATATACTTTGCCACTGTGCAGACTTTCATAAACAACATGAGGTGTGTCTCCATTTAGCTGGGTCTAGGCAACAAACTTTTTTGCACTTATGATTGAAGTTTAAAGACATCTTTGCATAACAAACATGTTGGGAAGTTTTCAGAGTTTCCAAGGTTCACATGGAGTTTATATTGTAGCAAAATGACTGGAAAGCTTTCGGTTAAATCTCACTTTTAAATCTGATTAGCAGTTAAGAAAATTGTCCTCTTGACTCCATTTGTCCTTTCTGGTACCTTTATTTTATTATGTAGCACTAATTGTGCAGGTATTCTAAACACACTACACACACGGCCAGAGGTTACTTTACTTTAAAACTATAATTATCCACTAAAGATGACATATCTGGAGGAAGATAGTGTTGGTTTTAAATGTTGTGGAGCATTTCAGTGTGTAACACTGTCAGCTAAGTCACACACAATGCGTTTTTTCTTTTAGCCACTTTTTACATTAAAGATGTAAATAAAAGTTTATTTTGTTCATCGTAGAAACAGTTAATACTTGCAGAAATTAATTGAATATTATGCCACATTAAAAATACTATTAATTAGAAAACTATCAAACCACTAGGTTAATGAGTGTTTCTGTGAAAATCAGTTTAAACCATCCGCATGGAGCCATGCATACGCTACAGTACGCACATGCTCTTCTTCAGGTGACTGCCTTCATTTCTAAACCAGGCGAATGAACTTGACTGATTAGAGAGAATTAATCAAAGTAACAAGCTGGTGGAGATCACGGGTGGGGGGGCAGGCAGACACATCCTTCATTTGGAGGACTTACTTCAACGAATTCCAAGGAGACACAGGGTCCCACAAAGATTAGCATTTTTATTCTACCTATTTAGACAGTGTTGTGATTTTGTTGGAGAGATTAGGGAAATTTTAAAACAGCTTAAACTTGGATTAACAAAAACAGACTGTATAATTATATCATTCCCTCATTAGAATAATACCAGGATATCGAGGCAATGACAGGTATTGTTTGTAAATACGAGATGATATCAGTATAATTTTACAAAGTTTGAATTATGTATTGGGGCATAGCTCTCCAAAGGAGAATAGTATTTTGCAAATTAGTGAAAGATTCTGTTAACCATTAACATTTGTGATTCTATAATATATGGTGTAAAATGTAATGTCCTGTCACTGATAACTTGCGTGTTCACTGCTCTGTGCGTGATCATTTTGATAATGATCAGTGAGTTTGACATGGTCCTGAGTCTGTTTGTGCATTTGGACTCTTTGGACTTTGGTTTATTTAATATAAGGTTTAGTTGATTTTCCTGTGTCTGGTTCTTTTAGTTGTGTTTCTGCTTTGTGTAATATTTGGATTTTCTGGGTATCATTTTGTCACCTAGCCTTTATGTTTCTGTTACCTCCCCAGTGTCCCACGTTACACCTTAGTAAGCCTTGTCTTTATGTTTGTTTATCGCTTGTCTCTGCATGCAGTGTCCCCCCGAGTCAGTTACGCTCCCATGTCTGTTTCTCTCCAGCCCAATGTCAAGCCCATGTGTCTTAATCCTTGTCTTCGTGGTTATCGTACTTCCTGTTTGACTTTGACAGTTTTGTTTTCAGTGTGTTTACTTTTGCTTCCCCTGCCCTGCTAGTCTGTATTGGTTCCAGCTGTGTTCCTTTGTGTTTCCATCCTCTCGTTATCCTGTGCATATTTAAGGTCTCTGTCTTTCTTGTGTTGTCCCTGTTTGCTGTGCGTTTCCTTTTAAAGTCCTAGTTGTTTGATTCTATTTTCTTTTTTTATGTTTCTACTTTTGGGTCTCATTTTACAGCAAATAAAGCTGCTTTCTTTAGTCCACTCCCTTTGTTCTTTAATCCTTCATTTGGGTCCTACTCTGCCTGCCACACAGCCATGCGTGACAGATTTGTTATTTTTTCTTCAGTGGCGTCTCTCGTCAACTATCAAATGTTTTAATGTTATATAGGAAAAATGCATTATTATTTTACCTCTTCTTCCTTCAACTTGTTCGCCACCCCTCCTTTATCAATGTCTCTGTATCCACCTGCTTTAAGCAAAACGAGTTAATTATTGCTGATGCAATATTTTCCCAGCTGTCACTTGATGCCTGCTGGGGTGTTCTTTGCTCCTCCAGTCACTGCAAGCTCAATGATCCTGTCCACACTGGTCTGGTCAAGTGACCATACCGCAATGAAATGAGAGCTAACACAGGCAGACACAGACACAACTTGTTGTATAGCAAAACCTTTGATCATACACGAGTGTTGTGACTAGCGGCAACCTGTAAACGCATGGGTTGATTTATAAATACATATATTAAAGTAATATTTGTGTAATCTTTCAGAGAAAACAACAATAACCAACACAGAAATCTGTTGTAAATCAGATTAATGTGCCTTTGAAAAGAAACATCAGGCAAACAATTCACATTTATCTATTAATTGTATTATGTTGTTTTGCACACAGTCTGTTGTAACGTCTCAGATCAACACCAACCAAAACCACATTAGTCACTGCTGAATACTGATAATGTCATTATTTACATGCTGCCCTGTTTTGCACCGGTGCACAACTGAATCCATTAAATAGAATGAATGGTGATTGCGGCATGGAAAAATTCCAGTTTTTTTCTTTCTTTTTTGTTCCTCATAGTGGCTCTGGTTCTGAAGAATATAAAGACTTTAAGAACATCCATTAGCTGTTTGAAACCTGTTTCCTTTCCCCCCGCGGGACTCACAGTAGCTCAGAGTGCATTGCCAGCTTTTCAAGCGTAAACCTAAAGCTTTACACTTTTGTCAAAGCAATTAAAGAAACGTCCTTCAACAGATAGTCCAACATTTCTGACGACCACTAATTTGAAGTATTTTGATCTTTTCGGGTCATCAGCATATTTTTCATGACTTTAAAGGCATTAAAACTAATTTCTCACCAGTGGTGACTTCAGATGCATCCTCATTTCCAATACCAATCTTTTGAAAAATTCCTCAAAGAAGACCCAAAAGTCCACACCCTGAGGTTCTATGAGCAATGGAAAGAGGCAGGGCAAACATCACAATCGCATCACAATCCAGCATGAAGCATGGAGACATACATCAGGAGGATAGAGCTGAAGCTGACGGCTGAAGACAGAGAGTGATGAGAATCAGAAAGATGAGCTATCATGGGCAAACAGGGACCTGCAAGGACTGCACCATCAAAGAGAGAGGAAGTGGCTGACATCAAGAAATCCTACACTGTAAACAGGTTGCTGGATGCCAGTAAATTACTGTAACTTTACTGTAAACACTTCAGTAATTTACAGAAATTTAAATGTTTTAATTTGAGTGACCTCACCAATGTCATATACAAATACATACAGGCTCTCAGGTCTGTACCTTGCAATTTAAAGCGCCTTAAAGCAACTCTTGTTGTCATTTGGCGCTATAGAAACAGAATTGGGTTAGTTACTGTAAACTTATTAGCAATTTCACCCAAAAAAAGCACCTAACGCAAGGGATGAACCAGTGTTGTTTCAGCAGAGAACATGCAGCTTAGCAAAGAATCTATTTTAAATTGTATTTTTAGGCACTTTGTTACAAGTATCCTGTTTCAAAAAAGCCCTTTTTTTGTTGAATCTACAAAAAAGAGAACAATTTGACAAGCACAAAATAGTAGTTTTGTACCAACAAGGTGATTCCCAAAGAGCTATTAGCTGAAAACTTGGCATATTTCAGCATGGTGTGAAGTATGTCTTTAACAACTGAGGAAACTGTACAGGTGGAGGAAAAAAGAGGAAATGGTAGGCCTAACTATTTCTATGCACTTAAGAAGTAGGGATAAAAAGGAATCCAGCAAAGCCCTGAAACAGGATAGTCTGGTCTTCACTGTTAAAATAAAGCCACAACAAATATTGACTCTCAAGCTTCTTAGAATTGTACAAACTCTGGTTTTGCCTTGTATGTCCATGTGTGGTTGGCTATGTTTTGTAAAATATTGTTGCACCTGTTTCCCATTTTCCTACCAAAATATATTCAAATGAGGGGTGGCTAAAGACTTCCGCACAGTATTGTAACCTGGGAATCTCATACTCTGCTCAAATTAGATTTGTAAACAACCATGACCAAGAAGATTAGTAGTTCCACATAGTTTAATTAATTATATACCTGCACATTAAGTCCGGTGGAGTTGGTCTCCTCCTCCTGGTACTTTACTCTGACGAGCAGCTGATGATGATGATGATGACAGCTCTGCCCTCCACAGTTGGCACCGATGCTTTTGCTAGATCATATTCCCCTGAAACATCAGGACAGCATTGTTTTAATTGTAATATAACAAATGCTAATATGCTACCACAATAGAGTAGTACTTATGAGTTGTGAAAACATGGCTTCATTAATTGTTGTACCTATTGTGACCTACCATTGATGGCCATTTAATTTAAAAATGTATTTCATAGAAATTCCAATCTGTAACACGGTTGAAATTGTAGCTCCGGGTGAAAGATGTAAAAATGGAAAACACACGAAAGGTGTTTGGCGATTTTACAGAGGACTGTGTACACCTCAGATTAATGATGCAATATATTTTTTAGGGCAGTGGCACGGTGGTTAGCACTGTTGCCTCACAGCAAGAAGGTCCTGAGTTCAATTCCACCAATTGCCCAGAGGTGTGAATGCGGGAGCGAATGTGAGTGTGAATGGTTGTCTGTCTATGTGTGTTAGTCCTGCGACAGACTGGCGACCTGTCCAGGGTGTACCCCACCTCTCGCCCCAAGACAGCTGAGATAGGCTCCAGCGCCCCCCGCGACCCTGATAAAGGATAAGCGGCTGAGAATGGATGGATGGATATATTTTTTTTTGTTGTGCTTCTAGCCAAAGAGCAAGTGGCGGTTTTTGATAAGGGCGACATGGGCCATTGCCCAGGGCGACATTGTGGTGGGGGTGGCATTATGGGCATCAACAAAAAAAGTTTCTCGCATTAAAGCTGCCCCGACATCAAGCCAGCGCATTGCATAGGCACTGATCAGTTTTCTATTGTTCATTTGAGGGGAGTAAGGGCACCCTCCTTTTGCAAGGTGCACATGCTGCACAGGGGGAGAGGGGCGGTAAGGCAGGGGATTTTCTGAACTGCTGGAACGCTGCTGGAACGCCATCTAAAACAAACCAGCAAACATAAAAACACCAGACGTTGTGATGTATATACTTATAATTTGCACTTATAATGTATTTTTAAACTTCTATTATACACATATATGTGAAAAGTGAGCACGAGGGCCCTCAGTGCGCCTGCTTGCTGCTGCTGCTGTGCTGTCAAAAGGGGAGGGTGTCGGCTGCTTCCTAATAGAGCACATTTCATTCTTAATTGTGTCAATCCAAGCCCATTATGTATTAATTATTTTTTCCTCGGTTTTGCGAAATCCCAGAAAAAAACCCTATTCAAACCGAATCTGTGCACTAAGGTGTTGGTCTGTTCATTTATGTTGTGGTAATTCTCGGTTTGGGAAGTTGGGCTCTTTTCAAAGAACGGCTACCAAAGAAGAGCTTTATGCTCCCAAATGGCTCTTAATGTATTGTCATCTGTAGCCTCATATTTTAGCCTTACTTGGCAAATACGAATACTTTGTGTCTTGATAAACCCTTTTGAATTTAGTGTTTATATGAGAAGCCTTATTGCATAATTATGTGCATTTGTTCTGTTACAAAAGCAGCATTTTTACTTTTGTTAAATATTTTAATCAATTGTTTTTCTTTTCTTTTTTTTTCATTTTGAATTGTAAATATGACATACAGACAAAAGTAAACTCGGCAATTAGCAGGATGGTTGGCAATATGGTGTTAATAGGAACTATAATTGCCTTCCACCTCTCATTCATGTGCGTGCTACGGCTCCACAAGAGTTTGAGCCAATGAAAAACCCGAGGCACAAAACATTAGACCACAAAACACACAATCTTGACTTTGTTCACAGATCACAACCGCGTTTACGTTCAGCATAGAAATGATGATGTGTGCGATGTATGTGGGAAGACAGCTAGAATGAAGACCTGAGCATTTCAGCTCAATGTCTTTTTTTAATCATTCATAAAGTTTTGCCTGGTGACATTTTTTCTTCTTTTCAAAAAGAAAAATTAAGTAACTATTTATTAGACTTTCCATGACACATTATGTAACTTAGTTAAGAAAAGTCATTTAAAAAGAGCCTTTATTATAACACTGTCATTAATCATTTATCTGACAGAGCATCAATAAAACAATAAACACAGCAATTTAAAAAAAATACCAAGAGGTAAAAAAAAAGAGTTGAAAAAATTATATTTAGTTACTTATTTTTTTTTAACTTAACAATCAACTTAACAATCATCTACCTCACAAGATTGTTTTTGTGTCTCCTGCATCCTGAACTGCACAACTCTGAAATCAAGCATATGACTGGTTTGGCGAATGCCCTAAATAACAACATATTACAGAAAAACACTTTGCCCTGACACAAAGGAAAGAATAAGTTCCTTTAGCTGACAGAGAAATGCACAGACAAATGTTAAATAAAAAAAGTTCTCATGTATTATCAGCTTGTTCTACAGTTTCATGTGTGTTACAGCTGAAGTTAGATTGCTGCTTCGTGATTTTATTCCAGGGTGTCACAGACCTGCAGCATCACACAGCAGCAGAGGCAACAGTCAAACTGAAGACTTACATTAGTTTATGTTAGCTAACTGATAACATACCAATAACTCAGGGGGAAATAAGGACACTAAAACTCACTCTACTCCCTGCCTGTAACAATGGGTTTTAATGAGTCAGTCAACACAGACCTCCAATTTAGGGATGGCCCCTTCCCGTTCTAACATGACTGCATACCAGTGCACAAAGCAAGGTAAATAAAGACACAGATGAGAGAGTTTGGTATGGAAGAACTTGACTGGCCTTCAAAGAGTCCTGACCTCAGTTTGAAAGAACACCTTTGGGATGAATTAGAGCGGCGACTCTAAGCCAGGTCTTCTCATCCAACATCAGTATCTGACCTCTCAAATGCACTTCTGGACAAATGGTCAAATAAACACATAAACACACTCCTAAACCTGGGGGAAAGTTTAAAAGATGAAGCTGTTATAGCTGCAAAGAGTGGGTCAACATCATATTAAACCCTAAGGATTAAGAGTGGGATGTCGCTCAAGTTCATATGTGTGTGGAGGAAGATGAGCAAATACTTTTGGCAATATAGTGTACCAGAGCAGCTGTTTCATACAAATCAGATTTGGGCCTTCTGTAAAGATTTATCTTAATTCCTAAACTCTGAACTGTCCCACAGTACCTTAACACTGCTGCCAGTTTTGAATGTTGGCAGTATGTTAACAATGAAGACAATAAAACCTGTTACCACTGTGCACATTTCCCATTTCTCAGCCTGTGCTGTATAAGACTCGTTGTGATCCCAAATCACCAAGGCTCAAATGAAAGTTTAGGGTAAATCATTTTCAGTTAATATGAAATGCTCCTGGCTAGTGATTGATTGCTCCATCCAAGACAAAAAACAATATCAGAAAAGAAGGGAATTACCTCCATTATTCTCCTGCAGATGACAGTTATTGTTGATGGCCTTATAATGCATTAGTCACCAGATTATGTGGTGTGGCAGCCACTGCTACTATCATCCAACTTTTCTTTTGTCTCTTTCTCTCTCTCTCTCTCTCTCTCTCTCTCTCTCTAGGGCTTGATCTCTAAGACATTACATCCAACATACAAGGTTAGTTTCCAGCTCAATAACTACACTAACAACTCTCTCTGTCCCTGCACGGAGCCTCAGTTTGTTTTTATTTGCCTTTAGCCATTGACTGCCTTTGCTCCTGCTGCCGTCTGGGGCTGACAGATATGATGTCTGTTTGTCCAAAGCTATTATCTGCTGCTTCTATTATTTTGATTTTAATTAGTTGTCGTTTTCTTCCATTAAAAAAAAAAATCCAAACAATCAAAAACTAAATTAAGGGCAATCTGCTGTTATGCTCAATTAAGTCTGTTTGGACTGAAATTTATTGTAACTCCTGTTCTCATCATGTGTCCTTACAATGTACATTTATTCCTAGTAGACAAGCTTTAGGTTGAATTTCTTCACTTGTTAAGAGTCTCATGGATTATCTTTAGTTTCCAGCTTGAGGGTGGGAGGGAGGTTTGTGTGTGTGTGTGTGTGTGTGTGTGTGTGTGTGTGTGTGTGTGTGTGTGTGTGTGTGTGAGTGTGGGTGTGTGTGTGTGTGTGTCTGTGAAGGGTT
>VURO01021886.1:5882-20698 GCA_015108175.1 Pelvicachromis taeniatus
CTGCGGGGGCCCCTGTTCTCACCTATTATGTTAACTTTTTTTTTCTCTATAAACCGGTGATAACTGTGTTTTGGAAGCTATTTACTTTCCTTTTAATTTACTTTCAGAAAACTGTATCTCTGTATAATTAGCTCTCACTTTAAAGTCCAAACAATTAGTGCAGCAAGTGTGAAAATAATTAGTCAGTGGGTCACAATAATTTAATACGATTAGTCACAGTCTGGAAACACAGTGGATTTATTAAACTTAAAAAAAAAAATTCTTCTTAATCAGCTGGCTCTCCTTTAGCTTTCTATTATAATTCTACTTAATAAACTAAACAAATGAAGGTCAAGTGAATCCTGCCACACCCTTGGTAGGGAATGAATGTGGACTTTTATGGACTAAAGGAATGGGATGTGCTGACAGGCAAATCAAGAGAATTATTGCAAAGCTTGTGTTACACGCGATAGTTCGACAATATCAGAAATCATACACAACGAGGGAAACATTTCAGCTTTTAATTAGCTTGGGACTGACTGTGTTACTGGCTGCTGTCCGACTGGAGGAAAGCTGTCTTTGCAGCTCTCCTCCAACTTCACTAATTCCTGAAAGAAGTCACAGGATGTCAGTGTCAGGATCTGTATAATGGGATGAAACGCTGTGGGTGTCAGCATGTCTGCGTGCCTCAGTGAGTGCGCATGTGTGTGTGTGTCTGTACTCGGGCTAAAGAGCTAACTAGCCGTGACAGACTAACCTGCTGGCCAACTACTCCATTAGCCTAATAACATGTGCACACACACACATGCATGGGCAGGTCGGGAGAAAGAAAAAGGAAATACATGAAAACAGAAGAGCACAAGCTCCTGCTTCAGTGTCCAAATGTGGCCCGAAAACCAAGAAACATAAAATACTCTCTTACTCACTCTGCCACCACCTCCCCCTCCTCCTCTTCACACTATCATTTCCTAAAATACCTGGCCCCTCCCAACCTGGAGAGGAGCAGGAAGTGCTGCCTGGCAACCACAGAGCTGGGTGCCGTGGTAACGGTTCACCTGAACACCTCTTCCCTAAACAAACAGCAAGCCTGAGCAAGGGAGACTGGGGGGGGGAGCAGGATGTGGAGCTAATGTCAGAAGCGACCTCTTGCAGGATTTCCTTGGAGTCTCTTTGTCTTGCTCTCACCTGTTCTCTGTCACACATGACAAACTGCTGGACCCTGTCAGTGTATAACACCCCCCCGCCCCCCCGGGTCCAGCACATTCAAGGAGAAAGGAGACAGCAACTCCAACGCACAAACACACACATGCTGTCATGCTGTAGATGTCCTTACCAAACTGACCTTACTGTATCGTCACATATCTAAAATAACTGTTAAAGCTTCAGCGACTGCCACTTAATCCTCAGCGAGTTGATAATGTGCAAACATCCTGACTGTTAAAAAACTGATGCTTTACAGCTTTTTTATCCTCTAACATAATAAGTAGTCCTAACCTGAACATGACAGGGACAAACACCATAATTACACGTTTATACAATCATTAGTCATTCCTTCCAGAAAGTACAAAGGAACTCAATCCATCTTGTACAAAAATTAATAATGGTCCTGACGGTGGGGTGTTATCAAGATACTTATCAAGATACTTCTCTATATTCCTCTGCTCCACTCAGAGTCTTACACTGTCCAGCAGAACAAAAACAACAAACCCTGACTGCTATTTTGTCCCCTATTTGAATGATACTCAATCATACTTGTTATTAATCTCTGGCTCTCTTCCACAGGGTGTCTTTAATCCTGTCTTCCTTCTTTCACCCCAACCGGTCGCAGCAGATGGCCCCGCCCCTCCCTGATCCTGGTTCTGCTGGAGGTTTCTTCCTGTTAAAAGGGAGTTTTTCCTTCCCACTGTCACCAAAGTGCTTGCTCATAGGGGGTCATATGATTGTTGGGTTTTTCTCTGTATGTATTATTGTAGGGTCTACCTTATGATATAAAGCGCCTTGAGGCGACTGTTGTTGTGATTTGGCGCTATAGAAATAAAACTGAATTGAATAGAATTTGTTACAGTGTTAAGATTCTGTAAGGGCCCTGAAGCGAACCCATCAGTGAGATGCAATTATTACAACAACCTGTCACTACAGTAGGCTCTGAAGTGGTTGAAAGCTCTAGAAATAGTAAGCAAGCAGCATCAAAGTTGGAAGGCAATGAGACGGAGTAACAGAACAGAGCAAGAATCCAATTATTATGATCACTGGAGGTCAAAATAAATGGCACATCATTATCACTCTTACATAACTAAAACCTCCAAGATCTCACCTCTCGACTTTAGAGGAAGGACAGAAGGAAGGAAGAAATATCTGCTAACATGATGGTAGAATTCCCAAAGTGTAACAAATTCTAACCAAATACAAAGGAACATCCATGGAGATCATTTAAGTCAAATCACTATTCTGTTTTGTTCTGATCTGAGTAACTGAGTGTTACTTGTATATCTAACTGAGACTTTAATGCCATTACAGACTTGTATCACTGAATGAAGAAACGCTCAGCTAATATTTACTAAACACATTTTAATACATATTCAGTGACTTACACATAGACTTTTCTCAGTCTGAGACAGTTGCCTTACTAGTTTGAAAGTTCAGTCCCTGCTAACTAGCCAGCGCCGGCCCTTCCAGTGTCACATTTGCCTGCTTGCAGGATCATCGGGTCACAGTTTTCAGACTGTCATCCAGCAGTCTGACACTGAAAATCTGCTGTGAGCTGGAGGGTCGCTCTAACCAGAACCTGCAGCAGGTTAGGAACTATGTCCTGTGATGCTATGCTGAGCTCATCACAGCTGCCAAGCAGAACAAGGACTACTGTTACAAAGCGCCAGTTCAAGACGCCAGACTTTAGCTGTTCCCACACTGCAACTGAGTCACGCATTGTTCTGAAGCTGACTGTTGGTCACCTATGGACATTAAAGGCTCCGGTTGCCTTGGTAACTCTCTAATGTTTTTACTACCAGGTCATATGTCAATCAGCTTAACTCTCAACTGCCTCAGTTGCTCAGCTGGAAGTTAAGGAAAGTTTATCTTGCATCCTGCTCACGTCATGCCACCAGCAGCAGTTCACCCGCAGTCACCTAAAGTTGCCAAACATCATTCACTTTCTACGGTCTCTGGTCGTGACATCACCCCAATTCACTTCCAGTATGGATGCAGCCTAGTCTAGACCTAAATAAAATTGAGATGCTTTGGCATGAACAGGCCCTTCTTCCACAAGAACCCTCCAATGTGACTGAATTAAACATATCTGCAAAGAAGAGCGGGACAAAATTCTTCCACAGTGACGTGAAAGACTCATTGCCAGTTATCGCAAATGCTGCCAAGGATAGCACAACCAGTCATTAGGTTTAAGGGATTTAAAATATTGTGATGATAAAGGAAAATCTTGCTTGTTCCTTGTATTAACCTCAGGGTTGTTACAAAGTCTTCATGGACATCTACAAAGCAGATATAATGGGTAATTATGCATATTACCTACAGTAGCAGTCAAGAGTTTAGACACACTCTTATAGCAGAGCAGTTAAATACAGGCAGTATGTATAATTACCTGTATGGTACCAGTTATCTTGGACTCTCATGAGAATGCAAATCCATAATGACAGGCCTTAAGGTGTTTATTGTCAAACCAATCATTGTCCTATAAGAAACTACTAGGCTGTTTTAACTATGACAACAGCAAAACAAGACTGGCAAAGGTTAAATGTCCTCACATTTACATACAGCACCTTTTTAGTCTTACCTAGGACTGGCCGATATGACCTCAAGAATAAACACACACACACACTTGTGTGTGTATTTATATCCTCGTGGGGACATCTCATTGACATAATGCTTTTCCTAGCCGCTTACCCAAACCCTAACCATCAGAAATGAATGGCTAACCCTGACCCTAAACCTAACCATAACCTAATTGTAACCCTGACACAAAAACCACGTTTTGAGTGTGAAAAATGCCTTCAACCCCATGGGGACCAGGGTTTTGGTCCCCACGAGAATAGTAAACTTCCAATTTTTGGTCCCAACCAAGATGTATATACCCTTACACACACACACACACACACACACACATAATCGGGCCTTTCTGTGTGGAGTTTGCACGTTCTCCCTGTGTCTGTATGGTTTCTCCCACAGCCCAAAGACATGCAGTCAGTGGGGTTAGGTTAACTGATGATTTTAAATTACCCATAGGTGTGAACATAAGTGCGTGTGGTTGTCTGTCTTTCTGTGTTAGCCCTGCATCAGATTAGCAACCTGACCATTGTGTACCCCACCTCTCACCCTGCGGTAGCTGGGATGGGCTCCAGTCCCCTCACAATCAATGAATGGATGTATATATGTTTTTTTGTTTGAGTCCTCATAGTTCACTGGGTTTGTACTGTAAATAACTGTAATTTTTTTTTCATTAATATGTTTGTTCCAAATGTCGGTCGCTATTTTTATCATTTTTTTCTGTGCCGTCTTTTTGTTTGATGTTGTCTTATTAAAACAAGTTTTATTTGGTGCAAAGTGAATTGTCTTCCATGACGCTCCCATGCAGACAGAATAGGACAGAGTCACATGACAACTAGTAAAAAATTAACATGTCGATTTAAACCACGCCCCCCGAACACGCAGTTCTACAGTATGGGGGTATTTTAACCAAAAAGGAAGTGATTCAGTCGTTTTCCGGCTTTGTAAGGTGGAAATGGCCGATCATAAAACGACCGTAAGTTTAAAACTTTTTTACTAACGCTGGTTTTTACCCTTTAATTCATCCAGACACCCCCCACGTAGACATACACTCAGAGATAAACACCCAACCTCCGTAAATGCAAAACTAATTTAAGCTGCTTAGCAGTAACATATATCATTAGATTAATCGATGCATCAAAAAATTAACCACTAGATTCATCGATTAGGAAAATAATAATTTTGCCCAGCCCTAATGACAACACATGTGGTTGTGTGCTTTAAAGCGGACAGTATGTGGAAAGTAAATAGTAAAAACCAAAACCTGAAATAATAAAGCCAAGAATACATGGATGAAAGGTTCTGAATGTTGGTGTTGATTCATTTTCACCGAACTGCCCAGCCTTATTGTTCATGACCACTCAAAGCACTTCATCGACCTCAAATCCATGACCAGTTTAAAATCACAAATTAACTAACTTGTGTGTCTTTGTGAGGGGAAGCTGGACCCCCTGCAGAAACCCTACACAGTGACAAGAAGATGCCCACTCTACACAGAAAGGTCCCAACCAGAGTTAAAACAGGGAACCTTCTTGTTGTGAGCCAAAGTAAGCGCTAACAATTTCACTATCGTGTTAGCAGAGATTTTTCTGTGTGAAAAGTTTCATTAAAATTCAGTTTAGTTCACAGCAAAACACACCAAAGATCATGTGATCACACACTCACTGCATAGCTGACAACAACGTTGGCTCGCTTACTTCAAAGCTCCACAGACACCATGTTGGTGAGCTTGCTCTTCAGTGCTCTGTCACCCTCTGACTGGGTCTGCAGCTTCATAACGGCTGTTGGGATTTCTTTATTTTACTAAAATTCAAAGCGAGCATCAGCAATAATAATCCATCCATCAATACTGCAACATCACTGTGTGCAGTTTACCCCATGATATAAACGGCATGACCTCACCAAACTAACACAATATTACTAACCAAAGACAGGCAGGATGGTAAAAAAGAAATTCATAAATTTAATGTTAGCATGAGTGTCCCAGTTTTGATCAATGACCATTACCATGAACAGAAACAATATAACTTTTTTCAGGCTTTAGGGAAGTGATTTTTCTTTCCACACTCAAACACACTGTGGCAACTGTCCATCCTATAAGGCCCAGTAACCCAAAAGATGGGTTAACAAGGACTATTTTCACAAAAACCTCTGGAAGTAAACCATGTATACAGATGAAATTATCCACTTCAAAGACTTTCATACATGTGCCGCGTTACCCGTGTGACCTGAACCTATTCCTTCACTCACTGCTCTTAACACACTAGCCTTTCTGTGAATGTTGTTTTTCCTGTACCAGTGGCTTTTCAAATAGAAAGCCAGTCATTGGTTGATCTCTCTCTCACACACACACTGAATGGATGTAAACATTTTTTAAAAAGCCCTCAACCTGTTATTATTTTTTTTTTATTTCTCCCAGGAAACACCAATTAAGAGGAAGCTATGATCATGTAGCAGTTTGTTATGAAGTAAATGAATAAGGGGCACATTGTGGGGTCCAGTTATGAATAGAGCAATTATATGAATTTGAATCATTAAACTAAAGAAGAATACGAGTACTGATAAGAGTTAATACAGATAAGCATTACCAGTACTGCTACTATTCAGTCCTTGTGACGTTCATCCCTACCCATGAAATGTGTTCTACCTCAGCCTGTGCCTTGAGTTGCTGGATGATCTATGGTCAAACGACTCAGCCTCTAGGTGTTTTCACAACAGCTGATGCTGACGCACACATTTGTGCTCCCACTTGGGAGTAGGACCAATACTCAGCAGAAGCATCCAGGATCAGTGCAATGACCTTTAATCCCTTTTCAAGTGGTTTTGGCATGCAAAGCTTATGGATTTTTATCATTATAACCGACCAGCATGATTTGCGGATGAGACCCTATCCCTATTGGTCACAGGCATTAGGTTGTCTTATTTTGAAAAAAAAACCCTTGATGTTCAGAGAATTCCATACATGATGATTAATTGTCATTTCTGCTTTCATCAAAAAAAGATTTTGAAAACGTGACAGTACTAGTTTTTGTTTCAGCTCCATGGAAACCATGGGCAGAGTATATACCAAAGCCAGTGGGGGCACTAGTCTATCCTTACATGCCGAAAACAAAGGACACCCACAAGCACAGCAAAAAAAAACCATGGCGACTAGTGTAACTGCCTCAATATCTCGGCTCTGCCTCGTTGATAAGAAAAGCAGTGAGGCATGAAAGTACTTTGTGTTGGAAGTGGATGACCAGGGCATGCTAGCTCACACGAGGCAACGTGCAAACAATCCTACTCTGTTTTTTGGATAAAGGAATGAAATAGTTCTAATTTAGCAAAGCACCTAAAAGATCAGCATTCAGATCTGTTCAAACAATTCAAGGTGAACGAGTTTCACTTCATATTACCAACATCAAGTATTATCTGTCTTATCCATCCATCCATCCATCCATCCAGCCATCCAGCCATCCATCCATTCGCTTCTGCTTATCCTTTTCAGGGTCGCAGAGGGTGCTGGAGCCTATCCCAGCTGTCTTTATCTGTCTCATGTTATCCTCAAATATACATTATGTTTGAGACAGCTGGCACCGCCCCTGTGAAATCATCTGTCCACTCAACAGAATATATCATTAACATTTTACATAAACGGTCTGCCAGCACCATGTAAGTGATTTAAAGTCACTTTTTAATGAAAAGGTTTAAGTAGATGGGATACTCGTTTTGTTGTGGTACCAGATTAGGTATCAAGAATTGTGTCATTCTGCTAACTTTCAGGTATTGTGGCATGCCTACAATACAGTGCTATGAGCAACTGTGGGGAAGAAGAACTGTAACAGCAGGAGACCTCTGACAGAACCAGGCTCATAGTGGGGCAGTGCATCTACTACAGCCGGCTCAGGTGTGAGGAGAAAGTGTGTCTGCAGGTTAGCTTGTTGGTGTGTATTTGCGGCGCTGTGAAAAAACAAAACAAGCATAGGGACGTATGCTTGTTTTGTTTTTTTAACTTTAAGAGTTCCAACTACAACCTACAACAGCCTCCCCTACAGACACAGACTGGTGACGATGTGACACGATGCCTCACCAATATTGGATTAACGTTACAGAGCAACATGATGTTTTTTACCAACAGAACTATGATATTTTATCAGCGTTAGGGTAATGGTATTATGTTATGCTATAAAGTGTTGCATTTTTTTCAAACGTAAATGTAACATATTCACAAATTAGCTTCGTAACGTTGCTGCAGACATCACAGATCAGCAGTGAGCATTACTTCTGTGTTGGCCTGACCACATTTTGTTTGTATTGATCCAAAGTAGTATTATAAAACTTGAGAATGTGACACTTCCATAGCATCAATGATTACATGGGCTGTCCAACATTAGAAAGCTGCCTTTTGATCAAAAAAAGGGAAGCGAGATGTACTGAACACTCCAGATTTAATTTATTAGGTGCTTCACTTGCAACTTGCAAGTTATCAGGTTAATTGAAGCCTCCACGAGTGCTGTAAAGTTCTCCTCAAAATCACAGGCGCGGTTAGCATTAAGTAAGCAAAATTACAGAAATAGTGGTGTATAAAAAGCACCTTATGTGTGAGGCTTAACATTTTCATGTAAATTATTTTAATTACTTCTATTTTGGCTTTAGAGCCTTTTAGAGCTACAATATTACTTCATTTTATGCTTTTAGGTGGCTTGTTGTTGTTAAATGTCAAATATAAGAAAGGTTTATAAGACATAAGCAGGTTATGACTATTTGTTAATGCTAATAATTAAGAAAAACCACTGTCTGACAAGTTAGTGTCAAGTTGGTGAACACACAGTTCACTTTTCATCCTGTATTCTCGCTACAGAGACTTCCAGGTTAAGAGCTGAGACTTGCTTGCTTGTGATTTGCACATGTGACTTTCTACCAACTTTAGTTACCCCTCTTATTCTTAAACTGACTGGTATTACACTGACTTGTTATGCTCCGTCTATCGCCTAAAGAGTAATTCAGTAAGGTCCATAATAAAAATGAATTACTCATGAGATGACACAACTCCTGAACTTCAGCAAGATGGCAAACATGCACATACAAATTTGACATTTTTAGGCAGTATATGACTTGACCATGATGCTTTAATGGCACTGCAAATGCAGTAAGATTCCTGGAAAAAAAACTGGACAGCCTCAACATTAGTTAGTGTATAAATGCATGTGAAGACTTCACACCAGCAGTGGTAGTGGTACCCATAACAGCTAGTTATGTTCTTCATTGGTAACCTCTGGCAAGTAAAACCACCATATTTGTAGTTAATTGCTGCCCACTGCTAGCTCTTAGTTTATTAACTTGTGGTTGTCAGCTCTTTGTTGTGCCCTAGTTAGCTGGAAGCTATCATGTCACTCCTGGCACGCCGCCTGCGTGTATGGAGCTGTAATAACTGTTACCTGTTTGCTAGCTAGTTAGCTTTTGTATCTGTCAGGTGTGAGCTTGTGTATTTTAGCTAGCCTGAGCACTAACAACACAGTTTCCAAGTTAACCTATACGTTAACTGTACGGCAGACGTGACGGGCAACGTTGTAGCAAAAGCACAAAATGTCACGTCTCAGCTCTGCAGCAAATTAAGATCAAATAAATGTCTACGCATAATGTTCTTGGACGGTCACGCACACATGCACGCGCCTCAATCTCTCGCTCGCGCTTTCCCTCGCTCTCGCTTTCTCTCTCTCTCTGATAAAACCCCACGGTACCAACCGTGGATGTCGGCGGCTCCTCTTGGAATGTGTATTAGCGCAGAGGTCGCTTCCTCCCGGCTTTGGTTTCCGCCGAGGCACGGTGTGTCCCTCCGTGGAGCTCCTGTGCGCTTCTAATTCACACGAAAACGCGCAGTTTAACAAGCGGGACGCGTCTCACCTCCTACAGCTTCACCTCCTCCATATTTACCGTCTGCCTCTCTCCCTCTCTCTTTCTCTCTCGCTCTTTCTCCCACCACCAACAACAACATTATTGACGTCCTCCTCTTGCCACGTGACCAGTCTGCTGGGGCTAAAAATAGACTCAATAGAAACCAATGGAGGCAGACAGACAGACGTAAAGTTTGGCTTGTTCGCCTGCTTCACTTTACATTGTCACATATTCTTTATTAGTGCAGGCAGCCGGGCAGCGTCTTACTATCGAGCAACATATAATACAGCAAAGACTTTCTAAGAGCATTACCTTTAGTTGCGCAATTCATCAGCAATAAAGGAGCTGGCTGCCAGCTTGTGAAGAGTGCTAAGATTCTTATCATCTATTAATATTTTTTTGCTTTATTCACGAGCAAACTCTCTACTATCACCCTGCAGGGCCTTTGGGTTTTTTCTTAGAGCTCCAGTATGGCCATTACACTAAGCTAACCTTCTGATTTTGCAAAAGTCGTTTAAAAATCCAGACACGTTTGAAGATGTTCTACAAAAGGTTAATACAAACTCTTAGTGATTTAATAGTATTTTCCCATCCAGGGACCAGGATTCAGGTTGAACCTTGGAGTACATTACCAAGTTTCTAGTTGTACTGCAGCGTATCCCTGTCATAAGATTGGGTGCACCCTGTACATGTGTCCAATCTGAGAGGCAGACTACTACCCCTAAGTCTTACAGTTACAGGGAGAACATGCAAACACCACACAGAAAGGCTTCAGGCTGAATTCAAAAACAGGACCTCCTTCCTATGAGGTAAGGCCACTGCACCACTTTGCCATCCAGTGCTCTTTGATATGTTTTTTTCTAATTCTTGTTTTGTTTTGTTTTACCACGTCATACAATACTAATTATACATATAATTATACTCAATGCACTGTGTTTGCAACAGCATATATTTTTTACAATATCAATGTGTTGTAAATTGTAGATTCACAGTTTACAGCTGTTTTACACTGACTGCCCACTGTTAGTTACACCATGCTAATAATAATAATGCTAAACCTCCTTTTGCCTTCAGATCTACCTTGTTTCTTTGTGGCATAGACAACAAGGTTCTTGAAACATACCTATGAGGTTTGGGTCAATATTGATATAATAGCATCAAACAGTTGCTGTAGATCTGTCAGCTACACATCCATGATGTGAATTTCCCATCATACTATGTGCCACCATTTATTTCTCAGCTTGTCATTTAATTTGATTTTAAGTGACTGGTGAAGGACAAACTTTATGAACAAGGCAAAACTGAGAAACAAAGTGCATTTCCAACACAGCTGTAAACAAAAAAGAAAAAAAAGTGTTTTGGTAAAAATGAATAGGCAACTTTTGGAATGCTGCTACACATGTAATCCCAACAAAAGTGGTTACTTGAACAGGATGTGGGCATTCTTTGACACCCAACATCTCGACCAACATTGAAACACTGAGTGTAGCTCAGTGTAAGAAGCAATAGCTATCACAACTAAAGACTATGAAGTTCAATACAAACGCAGGGAGCCAGAAGAGGGCGATATATCAACCAGGTGATCTACACCATGCAACAGTGAATCCTGAGATGTTTGGCTACAACATGAACAAGCACAAGGAGCAGTACTCTCCTTGAAAAAGTAGACTAAAGGCCAAGCTCAAGGTGGTACAGAGGGAATTTGTCGAACTATCAGAAGTGAAGAAAGGTGTGCTTAAGAAAAACAACAACCTGGCCATAACTTAGAAACTCACAGTCTTGGCTAACCACCCGAAAAAGTATACCAGAGAAATAGGAGCTAGGATAATAAACCAGATGTCCTCCACTGAACCATTCAAGGTATACTCTCAGTGGCAGGGAAACAATGTAAGAACAGCACCACTAAGGCTGGAGAAATACTTGAAGGACATATGGGAGAGAGGACGCAACACATCAATACTCAGTTGCTAGTGGATCTAACAACAGACCACAGCAACCTCCCTGAACAGGATCCAGTAACTAGTGGATGACATCCAAGAACTGTCTTGAGTCTCAAGTATGAAGAGTTGGACAGCGCCAGACCCTGACATGATTCACACCTATTGGCAAAAGTATAACTACAAGTACCTTGGAATCCCACAGGCAAATAGGAACCATGAAAAGGCCTGCAACCACCAAATACCTGCTGAGAAGAAGGCAAGTCCAGAGGTGTCAGCTGAATGGGAAGAATAAGATCTGTGCAATCAACACCTACACTGTGCCAGTCTACAGATACCACGCTGAGGTTATAAGCTGGCCAAAGAATATGATGGAAGCCACTGACACTGACTGGAAAGTTCCTTGCAATGCATGGAGGGTTTCACCCCAAGTTCACCAACTTGATACTGTACGTTAAGTGTGATCCAAGATGAAACAATACTTGTTATTAATCTCTGTCTCTCTTCCACAGCATGTCTCTATCCTGTCTTCCTTCTTTCACCCCAACCGGTCGCAGCAGATGGCCGCCCCTCCCTGAGCCTGGTTCTGCCGGAGGTTTCTTCCTGTTAAAAGGGAGTTTTTCCTTCCCACTGTCGCCAAAGTGCTTGCTCATAGGGGGTCATATGATTGTTGGGTTTTTCACTGTATGTATTATTGTAGGGCCTACCTTACAATGTAAAGCGCCTTGAGGCGACTGATGTTGTGATTTGGCGCTATATAAATAAAATTGAATTGAATTGAATTGAATTGAAACGAAAGAAAAATGTCTGATAGACTGATGTTTGAGGTGTTTATTAATTTTATTTCCAAAATAAATAAATAATTTAACACAATGCCAAACTACGAATAAAAAAGTATCGAGCCTATCACGCTAGTATTGATCTGACACCAATACCTTTGTTGGTTTCGATACTTTCAATATTTGACTCGATCCGCCCACCTCTAGTATATGCATTTATTTATCTTAGCTTTAAACGGGCTAGTTGAGTTCATGTCATCACATCAGCCATTTTTCCCATTAAAAGCAGGTGCTACATTAATTAAAGCTCTGTCAGTAGACAAGTACCTCCACTGATAACACCACTAACACGGTTTTTACTTGTTACTAATCTACTACTTCAATGGCTCTATTAAAACGACGTTAATAAGCGTTTAGCTACTTGAAGCTAGGTGTTTAATTAGTTTAGCAGAGCTCGCGCCACTAACCGACGTAAGCGCTGTAACCGTAGCTCACCTGGACCCGGTGCTGCTGCTCGTCAGTCGCGCTTTTTAATTTAGCCCTGACAGCTTTTCCAGTCACAACAAATAACTGCTGGTAATGTTGGTTACTAACTCCAACTGCTCTGTGGCTTACGGTAAATCCAACTCGTCTGAAAACAAAATACGCCTACGTGTGAAACTTCTTCCGCAGTGAGAAACAGCTTTCATACCTGGGAAGACTCCTTTCCGAACAGGTGAGACGCGGAGTGGAGCTGCTGCTGGAGACGGGCTCAGTGTGCCGGGGGTCACTTTTTGTAACGGGGGTCCAGGAGTGTTGGTTCGGAGCCAGCAGCTGGCCGCATTGCGCTGCGGTGTTATGATTTAGGAAGTGCGGACTTCACGTTGTGGGACGGACTTTAGATGAAGGCGGAAATGTAGTTTCCCTCTGCGCCTGTATGAGTGTGACTGCCGAGAGAGTACGCAGATCAGGTCAGAGAAACTGGGGCTGGAAAACCCTGAAGCCATACTGGGAATGTGTTTGTGTTAGAGGGAAGTTATAGCAATAAATAAAATAAAAAAACAATAACTGTGCTACTCTCTTACATAACCAATAGAAAGTACTTGGCAATGAACGGATGTGTTTATTTATCTCTATGTATTTATTTGTGCTATTTGTGCTCCTTTGACCACTGGCTTTCCCAAAGAATTAGATCAAAATGAAAATTGGCCTCTTAATTTTGTTGTTTGTGTGTTTTTAGCACTTTATAATATTGTCACATTATTAAGCACAAGTATGGTATTAGCGAGTGCTTAATTACTCCTCCTTTATATGCCATTTATCTTATGTTTATCCACCTGTTACTGTTACACCATGTACAGCTATCATTGCCTTACATGGTGTAACTATGTACAGCTGTCCATACTAAGGAGGAGTAATGATGTATCAATGATGTGTTAAGCTAATGGTAAATATGCTGTAGTCAACAGGATTTACTGAAGGGTTATAAAGAAATTACTTATTTTGCAAATGTCTTTATTACTGTGTTATTGTAACTACATGATAATCCATCCAGTCCTTATTGGACCTTTTTAGATTGATGGTAATAGGATTTTTTTTTTAATATTTTAATTTATTTAATAAAATACAAATAATTGGTTTCCCTGTATAAACATAATATCACCACATAAAATATCACCATACAATGCTACATTGATTTCTCCCCATCCCTATCTGACAATATCCTCTTTTACACCATTATTAAAAGAGATTTATACTCCACCTCACTGTGGAGCTCTCACTTTAGTCTGAAATATTTAACTCTGATACACAACTTTATAGTTCATTTCATTTTAATGACCAAGAAAATCATCATATTTGACCAACTCTTCCCCGTGTCGCGACCTTTTCTAATGCTGAAGAAATAATAACACATGCATCCATCTCTCTGTGTGCCACTTTGAAGAGTTCTTTGAGAGCTCTGCACGGTTTAAAAGACTTTCCAACTTTCTTAACAAATCGATGAAACTCCCCTTCGGGCTTAACCTGTATCTTCGTGCCGTGGATATTTGTTCTTTCGCACAATAATGCTCAATAGTAAGACTTAATAAACAAATAACAGTGGACAGACATAAAATTGTTAATAACATTTTAAAGAACGACTTCCTGGAAGTTTCATGTTGTCAATTTATTGTTACAAACAAATCAAGAATCTTTATAGCAAGCAATGTTTGTTAAAAAAAACAAAACAAAAAAAAAACAGATCTACAACAAGAACTACACGTGGAATATTATATAAGGCCTATTTGATTAAACTACTATTGCTATTACTGTACAATATTGTACCAAAAAAAGAGTGTACCTCTGTAATGTACAACATTGTATTTACAAAGCAAAACTGAACACAGGATTCTCCAGTAATACAGAGACAACTATAAATAGATTTGACATTACTGTCTTTTTTTTTTTTTTTTTAAGTTCTGCCATTTTCAAACTGACACAAAAATGCATA
>VURO01021923.1:11351-27600 GCA_015108175.1 Pelvicachromis taeniatus
ACCTCACTTAACCCCCCCCCCCCCCCTTTTTTTTTTTTTTTTTTAGATTCATTGTGATTTTCTCATGATTTGCAGAGTTGCACAGCATTTTTCTTCTTCGTCCCCCGGGCCCGCACGCTGAGACGATGTCCGACATTTTGATCGGCTCTAAAGTGAACACCGCAAGGCGGGCACTTTAGGTAAAAGCCAGACTTTACAAATGCCCGTGAAAGCAAAGAAGACTGTCGTCATAGGTTAAGTGCTCTATTCTGAACAGGGAAAATTTTGAGTCAGCACCAAGCTGCACGCTGTGCAGATTTCAGCGAACGCGAAGAAACTGCTGCAAAGGAAAGAAAAGACGGGGAGAAGGTAGTTCTTATGGAGTGAAGCTGGCGGGGGGTCTTTTTTTAAATTTTTTTTATTTTGAGTCTCAAAAGGAAAAAAAAAAGTACATATTTGCATGAGATGAACCAGTTCAACGAAGAATGACTACCAAACAGAAAAGCAGCTGAAAAAACAGCTCGTCTCCTTGTTCTTGAGGTTAACCAGTGCTTTGCACCTTGTTTTTAATTCTCTATATTTCGTTCATGATCGTGTCTCTTTGACAGACCTTGACAATCACAAACCTATCGTGTCTCCAAATTCCTGACTTGGTTAAATGTTGTGAAGTTTGTTTTTGTTTGCAATTATTTTGATAAACCCTTTGAATTAGAGCTGAAAGTCTGCGCTTCAATCACATCTTGGGCGTTTGATGTAAAATCCACAGTGGTACTGTACAGAGGCAAAACTACAAAGACTGTCGCTGTATCTCCTTGGCTGTGCCTTTGATTGTGAGAAAGGGCAGCTGTGATTAAAGTAAGTTACTCTAATGGTATTCAGCTTTTCTCCCAGAACTCAAACGCTGTGAGGAAAAGGAGAAAATCGTAGTTCTCCTTATCCTCGTGAATACAATCGTTTCTTATCCTGTTGAACTGAGTACAAAGTCCTGATCTAAAATTAGCCCAGCTCAGTATTTAGGCCACCTCTGCGAGGAGCTGCCTGAGAGTCGTCCTCTCTGTGGTTTGTCTGTGCAGCGACTGACGGGCCACGCGTCCTCCAACCTTACGTCTTCACAAGGTGAGTGCTGATAATCGGCCCGAGGCTGCAGTGAAACGCATCCCGGGCATCGTGACATGAGATTATTCACCGTCTCACACCCTGCCGGCTCTTTGTTCACGGATGACTTCACACAGGCAGCCACTGTTTCTTCACTGAGATTGAGAGGGAGCAGAGGGCTCAGTTTCTGTTAGAGGAAACCTGTCATGTTTAACATTTTACCTGCCACTGCTGTTCCTTTGTGAGGTCATTTTCATACTCATGATCTAAATCATAGCTGTAGGTCCACCTCCACCGTTGGCAGCCATTTATCCAAGAGCCAAAAGTTAGGCATACAGTGTATACCTTGGTGTGATCAGGTATACAGCATACAAGGCTGTCAGTCAAGACTGGCACGAGAGAGAGACCACAGTAAATCGGGGTCCTATCGAGCTGCAGGCCAAAAATTACATTTTGGAGGCGTTTTTCTTTTGGAAATTTTGAGCGTCATTTTGGTAGACATGGCTGAGACATTAGATATAGTTACATTTTTTTTAAATACATTTTTATACACAGTGACTTTTGTGGTAAACAGATGTATCCTCATTTGTACGAGGAGTCCGAGAAAATGCAGGAGGAAGTCCAATATTGGGGCATTTTTTCCTCAAAAACACTAACCAAGCAAGTTGTGACACAAAGGTTTTCCAGGTTTAGTGTTATCACTCGTTTTGTGACTAACTGTCATACAATGTTGCCTTTTCTTCTTGTTTTCAGTCAGCCTCAATAACAGACGTGGACATCTTTTGAATGTGCAGAAGGTTTTAAACATCTCTGAGATATGAAAGATCACAGGAGTGTGAATTATTCCACGTTTGAGCAGGTTACTTTCACAAAAGACGAGCCAGGTATCTGACTAAATTTTCAACTCATTACATTCTGACTTTCTCATCTGGAGCCAGGGAAACGGAATCCCAGCTTTTATGGGTGTGCTGCCTCAGCAGAGATAATAAATGAGAAAGAAAAAAGCAATATATGATCAATGGAGAGATTTTTGTCGTTTCTTTACATAAAAAAAGAAATTTCTGCCATAAACAGATTTGGTAAAGACGAAGAAGAATTTGACACCAAAATGTAGAAATTTAAATATCGGGTGTTCAAAAATTCTTCCACACTAAATATACTCACGATTTAAGAATATTTTCTGTCAGGGTTTTTGCTGGTCTCAGGTAAAATCACTCCCTGGTTTCTTGATTTTGGAGAAGCAGCGGCTCTGTCAGACCACAAACGCCTCGATTAACAGCCTGTAGTTTGTGTTTGGGGGCGCTGTTGCCTTATTAAATTCGGGAAAATGTCGTAAAGTGATGTAGGTCAAAAGGCGCAGCATGGAGAGGTTCCCGTGACTCCACCACCACCAGCTCAGCAGACACCAGCAGGGAAAGCCACGGGCTGGTTTTGCGCATGGTCAGTTTCACCTCAGTCCTTTTTTCCCTCCCTCCCTCCCTCTCCCTCTCACTCACTCTCTCCGTCCGCTTCACTCATCATCATCCGGCAGCATCCATCTCTCCGGATGTCCACAGCCGTCGGATTCATGCCTGGTCGCGCCCTGGGCACCAGGTAAGACCCCGCTGTCATTCCCGTCACTGCCCGCTCTCAGTGCTACGGTCCTCTCATCGGTGCCCCCTCAGGTGATCGATCCCTTTTTTTTCTCGGTTTACTAGGATGCAGCTCGGGGTGGATGCTGCCTGCCTGCTTGGATACTGACTCGTTTCCCGGTGTTTCCCTCCAGAGAAATCCGCACTTGAGTCGCTGCCTGGTTGCATAATTTCCCTCTGAATGCGATCATCGCAGACTCGGACTCTCCTTCCTCGTTTGGCCCGTGTTATCTGCCGTCTGCTCAGGGTAATGAAAAGCGTGTCAGTCGGTGTGGTGCTTATCTGCCCTGGTTTATCCTGATATCATCTCCACACACACACACATGCACACACACAGGCGGAGTGCACTGGTTCAGGTTTTGGCAGTTTGGCGCATCGCAAGGTCACGGTGGTGCTGGAGCACAGCCACGGGGTGAAAGGACGGCTTGCTCATGGGCACTCGGGCTC
This sequence comes from Pelvicachromis taeniatus, assembly GCA_015108175.1. Classification (NCBI taxonomy): domain Eukaryota; kingdom Metazoa; phylum Chordata; class Actinopteri; order Cichliformes; family Cichlidae; genus Pelvicachromis; species Pelvicachromis taeniatus. Next base: position 14,504 of record VURO01021923.1, read on the forward strand.
CCAGATGTGATCCATCGAGGCGGGCTCTGATGATAAACGAGAACTGTGTCAGTGGGCTACTTTAGCCCGGAGCTCCCCGGAGATTACAGACGAGTAATGCGCTGCTTTTGTGGAAGAGAAATCACAGCTCAGGACCGGGTTTGGTGAAAAGGCTGTGCCAAAGGATATGCTGTGTTAGAGCAGCCGTGTCTAACATGTGTTCTGCTGTTGGGAAGTCATTCATAATGATGAATAATTTTCCATAAGTTGCTTTGCTGTTCTACAAAGAAGGAACATTTTTGCTCATTCGGTTAAAAAACACTCCGCGTGGAGATGTTTTCAGCCTTTAAAGAGCCGCTGTGAATATCCGTGCGCATGTAATGTCAGAAGAACAACAGTGAAGACTTGCTGTGTACATGTATTTATTTTCTTTAGGGCAGGGGCGTGTCCAGAGCAGGACAGTTATACTAGAAGAAAATGGATACAAGCAGTGGTGGATTGTAACTTTTCCTCAAGTACTTTACTAAAGTATCATTTTAATGTACTTTCTGCTTCTACTCCACTGTATTTTGGATGTCACTATTTTAGTACTTCATATCATTTCTTTTAAAGCCTTAGTTATTTCTTATATTACATACTTTAAAATAGCAATATGAATGTGTTACTATGTGTTAAGTACTGAGTACTATGTTGTAGGGGAATAAAATTACTGTGTTTGGGATGTTGAAAATGAAGCTGTTGGCAATCAGATGCATTTGCATCAGTTTTGGCAAGATCACTGGTTCTTTGCTGAGCTGTCTGGAGACACAACACTGATGCAGTTTTAAACTTGAATGATTCATAGGTCATCCCAAATGGCTGATCCTGTTCATCTGGACGTAGCATTTTCAGTGGGAGAAGCGTTTCGTCATCATCCAAGTGACTTCTTCAGTCTCAGGTGACTGCAGGGTTCCCCAAACTTATAAACATTATATTGAAACTAGAACCACTGAAGGAACAATGGGCTGGGAGGTCAGTCCCTTGATATGGAGGCTATTTACGTGAAAAAGGAAAGACCATCTCTGAATCGAGGAGGGGGCGATAAAGGGTACTTCTGTCACCATCTTGCAATGCTGTGATTGCAGCCATTACCCAACCCTCTGTGAATGGTACTCATGACCATTGATGTCATGTTGTTGATCAATGGTCATGAGAATTTGAATATTAATGATCAAGGAACTGACCTCCCAGCCCATTGATCATTCAGTGGTGCTAGTTTCAATGTACTGTTTAGAAGGTTGGAATCCTTTAGTCAGCTGAGACTGAAGAAGTCACTTGGATGAGTGACGAAATGTTTCTCCCACTGAAAACGCTACGTTCAGATGAACACAATCAACCTTTCTGGGATTTACTTACCTGGGTGATTGAGCATGCATCAAGTCAGATTCATAGGTCAGTATGTTAAGTGGCTCAGCAACAACAACAAAAACGCAGCTGGTGTCTAAAGAAAAACTTTGAAAGACGTTAAGAAAGTCTGGCTCCTTGGAAGCAAAATCTAAAGAAATAAGTGACAGCTCAAGACTCGCACAGTATTATATTACTGTCTATATTATAAGCTGTCTGTAGACGCCACACTGTCTACAGACACAGATGCTGCAGATGCTATAGACGCTGATTTGAGCTTTTTCTTAAGGAGAGGGTCTAAAAACATTATTAAACATTATTTAACATGAAACTGTGTTTTTTCTACGCTCATACAGCCTTCTGTAACGACATCCATCTGAGGAAAAATGACTGCACATGAGCCTGAAAATCAAACCCACTATTTTGTACACTACACTTTATTTTTAAACGCTCTGATATCCTGTGGGGCCCCTGCCTTGTTTTTGTCTTGTCCCCACTGTGCCACCCCATTTCAAAAAACATTTTAGTCGTTTTAACTCTCCTGTCCACTTGAGATCAATTTATCAGTTCTGGGCTGATTGTGACTATGAACTAAAAGCAGTTTGATCCTCCTGGGTTGGATCCTCAGACTTCAGCTATCGAGCCTCTTTAATATTCACACCAGCTTGTGCCTGATAAGGATCACACCCAGGGCTCTGAGGTGTTAACCAGCACAGGCAGCCAGTTTCTTCTCTGTGAAATAAAAAAATAAATAACTCGGTGGATTTTTAAAGCAACTGTCTCACTTTGTTTTAATTGCTCCCCGCTGTTAACATGTCCTTGTGCACATATATCAGTTTTCACCATGACCTGGTTTAAAGTGCTGAGAATGAACTGAAATCAGCTGCGAACATCTCTCTCTCATCCTTTGCTTTAGGATTTAGCTGATTTTAACACTCCATCACCGAGAGAAGTGTCAGCGCGACAGTGATGACAGGAGGAAGAGATGGGAAGAGATGGGAATGAATAACCATGAAGGTGAGATGCTTGTGATTAAATGTGTGATGGATTCCTGACTGCAGGTGGTGGAGATTCTTCTGGTTTCACTGATGCGGAAGAAGAAGCGAGACATTTATTTCACTTGAGCAAACGTGAAAACATTTGAGTAAAAATTTGCATTTGAAAGTTACAATGTTATTTTAATGCATGTGCAAGACAGACACATTAAAAGTGATGAAATTATCACAAATCACTGGAATTAGTTTTGATTTAGCTGTATTTGAGTGTTCTCGTGTACACAGGGGTATAGTTTCATTCTTATGCACTCATTTGTACTTTATCTCAGTCCATTTATGGTACAAATGTCCTAAAAAAAATATGCAATCTCATCGCTTCAGAATAAAATTAAGTAATACCAGGGATGAGTTTTACCTAACTTGTTTATTGTGAGTCTGCAGCACTTCAATGGGCTAGTTACATGAACTGCCTAGTCAAAAAAAAAAACGTCAGCAGTAACTGCAGTGATTAATATGTTTCAGCTGCCAGCAGGTTATGTAATCCCAACTGCTTCTCATTTCTTAAACAACCACATAGGATGACATATCCCATAATGAAAAGCATGCTACGCTGTTTCATGAGGAAGAAATCATTGACCTGCATGAAGAGAAACAACTGAAACACTGAAACAACTACAGGGTTTGTTTAAGAACTGCTCGGTATGTTAAAACCTGGGAAGATAGTGGAGAACTGTTGTCTCTGAAGAAGAAAGAAGGAAGAAAAAGCATTTCTTAAGCTCAACCTTAAGAAAACTACTGATCACTGAGGTCAATCAAGAAAAAGGTTTAATTTGCCAGGGAGCATAAACAATGGAAAAAGGTTGCGTTTTCTGATGAGTCCAGATTTACCCTGTTGACCAGAAACACCAAAAAAAAATTTTTATGTCAACTAGGGCTCTGTTGGATTATATAATTCCTTTCCTATGTGTCATGAATCATATAATATTTAATCTATTTATTCAGTGAGGATAAAGCTGAGTGGGGGTCCCATGAAGACATGAGCACATATCGATGGAGTCTTCTTTCAACACCGTAGAGCTCCGGGAGCTGAGAGGGAGTGGAGCCCGGCGAGGCCCATCTCCGACCCCGAATTCAGCACCCTGGACAGCAGCAACACTAGGCTGCTCCGCCAGGGGCTTTGAGAACGCCTCCTATGAGCAGGATGAGGAGCAGGACCTCCGTCAGCAGGAGCAACAGCCGACCACGAGTTATCCACCTTCCACATCAGGAAACAGTAAGGTATGCATGGTGGGGTTTGGTGGTTGTGGCAGACATTTGTTTTGGATGTTTTAAAGCAGTAGAATAAAGCAGTCCCTATGTGACCTCAGCAGATTCTGGTTGCAGAGCAAACCACCTAGCCAAAAGTGGTGTACCCTTCCAAACCTGACCTCAGATCAGCTGTATCTCTACAGCTTTTACTGAGACATGTCGGTGACATTCATCAGTAACAGGTCGTCACGCTGATGCATTTTCTCCTCCTTGGATGTGATCTCACTGCTTTCTGTGACCGCTGACCTCAGCGCTCTGGTCTGGCCTGTTTATCCCATACTGCTTTCTTTCCTTGTTTTATCTTCCTCTAATTCTTTCCTTACTTCCTTTTTCCTTACTGTCCTTACTTACTTTCTTTCCTCCCTCCCCACTTCATTCCTCGCTTTTCTTCTTCCCTTTTTTACCGTCTCTTTCTTTCTTTCTTTCTTTCTTTCTTTCTTTCTTTCTTTCTTTCTTTCTTTCTTTCTTTCTTTCTTTCTTTTATCTTCATATCCTCCTCTTTCCTTTACTCTTCCCCTTGTTCCCTCCTTTCCCTACTTCCTTTTTCATTTGACCCTTATTTTTCTTTTTTGTCTTCTCCTGTCTCTTGTTCCTACCTTCCTTTTTCCCTTCCTCCTTTCTTCCCTCTCCCTCTCTCCCTTTATTCCTTCCTTCTTTCTGTTCCTGCTCCTTTTCCCTTTAATTCATCCTTAATCTTTGCTCTGTTTCTTCACTTCCTTCTCTCCATCATTATGCTGTTTATTAATGACGTTATCCTTTCTTTCTTTTCTTTCATCCTTTCATTCCCCCTTTTTTCTGTTCTTATTTCTACATCTGTCTCTCCTCTATTCTCTTCTTTCCTTGTTTCCTTCTGTCCTTTCTCACTAGCAGCATCATCAGGAGATCTCGCCACAGTCATACGATGAGGAGGAAGGAGGTGGTGGAGCAGGTGGAGGTCAGGAGGACGGTCAGGACTTCACTGAATTTCGCCCCGTTGATGACCACTCGGCAGACTATGGCTTCATCTTGGCGCTGGTGTTCCTCGTGAGTGGGATCGTCCTTGTGGTCATTGCCTACACCATCCCGCGGGAGCCCAAAGTCGACCCGGACTCAGTTTCAGCGCGGCAGATGGAGAAGCTGGAGATGTACTACGCCCAGCTTGGCTCCCACCTGGATAAGTGTATCATCGCGGGCCTGGGCCTGCTGACCCTGGGGGGGATGTTCCTGTCCGTGCTGCTCATGGTGTCCATCTGCCGGGGTGAGATGTACCGACGCAGGGCGGCATTCGTTCGACCCAAAAGGACTTACGGCTCCATCAACCTAAGGATGAAGCAGCTGGCGACTGGAGAGGTGGGGTTAGGTGAGGGTGGGGATGGAGGCGAGGAGTTTTTGGTGGAATGCGCAGTGACGCGGAATAACGTACAGCCAGAGTTGAGCCGGGACTCGAAATCAGAACCAGGACCAAGCAAAAACCCTCCTCCTTCTCTTCCTGCTGCTTCTTCTTCTGCTGCTGCACGTGGAGTCAACTAGCTCCACCCTCTGCCTTCCTCTGCGTGATCGCCCAGGTGCATTATGGGGATGCAGGTCGCCCGTTGGTGCCGAGGGGAGAAGCACATCTTAAGCATGAGGCTGCACGCCGGAGCTGTTACCTGACATGTATGGATGAACTGAGTTTAAGGGATATTTATCCTGACCAATCACAAGGAATGTATGACTTTACAAAAGAGGGCTCGATTGGGTGGAAGACGAGAGGTAAGCCTGTGCAATGTGGCTAAGAGCACATGTGGACGTGAACGGATGCATATCAAAGATTAAAATGAAAATGTTGAATCCTAGTATGTTAATCAGAGTCATACAATATGAAGCACATTATGATATAAAGCACCGCAGAAAGTAAGGTTAACGTTTTATTGTGAAAATTCATTACTGATGCTGAAAGGATGTTCAGTATTTAAATCTAGCCATATTTTAAGCCCTAATCAGCAGGTTTACCTTAACACACTCACACTAAATACTTGGCTTGTGATGCTGCTGTGAATAGCACTATAATAGACTTCACAGTAAAAGAAAGAGCAACTCGCTCTCGTACAAAACACAGAGGCAACAGTTTTGAAAGTCTGGCGACGTTCACTTCCAGCCATTAATACAGAAGATTTAACCACCATAAACCCTAAAAAAAATGCTTAAAATGTTCAGTTTAAACCTGCATTGAGAAAAATAAGTGATTAAAAAGATGGAGAAGAACTCTTTTGGCTCCTTTTAGCTGCTTGTTTTGGTTTTCTGGCCGCACAGACACATGTGGTTTAATGTAGGGAGGTGGATTCAAGCTTCATTCCATGTGATATTTCTGTGACTTTATCCAAATGATAATTGACTTTTTTGTAGTAAAACTGTCCTTGCAATATAAATTTATTATCATATAATTGCTGATTTTTGTGCCCACATGATTACTGGGGCCTTGTTAGAGTTTGTTTTTGATCTTTTTCAGTTGCTAAAAGCTCCACCACTTCGTCCCGTTTGATGGTTTCCCTTTTTTTCCCTGTGATAACAGCCTGCTGGAGCTGATCACAGTTGTAGAGTAACATTATGAATTATTTCTACTTGTGCTTGAGATCATTTTTTTTCTCCATTCCCTCTCTCTTTGTCTATCAGGGTTTTGACAAACACCTAAAGAGCTAAACAAGAAGAAATCTTTTACAAACCTCAGAAAATCTAAGAAGAGCTGCAGATTTAGCTGATAATGGTCTGACACTGCAAGCTTTCTTAAAATTTTAGTTAATTTATTGTAATCGTGAAAGTGTCGGGTGAAATCCTCATATTCAGACGATAAAAAGAAAGTTTTTCTTGAAATCACAGATTTTTTTCATCACATTATTTGTGCCTTTGTTGATATTCTGTTAGCAGATTTTTACTAGAGGCAGAAAAAAAAACTCCACGGGGAACTTTTAAGCCATCAAATATTGATTCTCTTATTGGCCTCAAACGTCCAGAATCCATCTGTCTGTAACCACACAGCACATGCTGCTGCTGCCGCTGCCGCCTTCTCTCACTGTAAGTACAGAAAATGGCAGCCCAGTGAGAAATATTCTTCTGTGCATTGTCTGAGCAATTTGGCTGTAACTCACCAGCTTAAGAGCTGATTACGCCCCCTTGTGGTGAAAAAATTGCTTGATGCAGCTTTAACGTTTGGCTGGATGCAGCGAGAGCTAGGAGTTAATGATGAGTGGTGTTAGCCTGGCAGGTGAAGAAGTGATACACATTACCCACAAAGCATTGCACCAGGCATCCAAGAGCACAGTCGTCTCTAACGATTTCTTCTATTTATGTATTTTTCTCTTTGACAAACACTTTCTGAGTGGGTCTTGGTTGGAAATCACTGCTGCTTTATCACAGCGGACAGTAGATGAAGGGAAAACACTGTTTTGTTTTGTTGTTTTATCACAGAAGCATTTTAAAATCAAAATTTTAATTCTCAGTAATGAGTACCAAAGAGAACCAAAAAAGAAAATGTGTAAAAATCAACTTCTCCAACAAGCCTGTTTTACATAAAAAGTGTCAGCGAATGCAGCATCAACAATAAGTATCGTGTCACATATCCGGTGTCTCATGCTGCATCATCCAAAACTGTTGCCTCATGCTTACTGATCAGCATTTTCTGTGAGCATCACCTTCCACAGCAGACATGCCACCTGAGAGTGAAACTTCATCTGTAAGCTGCGGCTGCTTCTCCAGAACTTGAAGATCGTATTTATATAAAACTACCCTGTGCTACATGCTAGACTTACGTAGATTTTATGGTTTCTATTATTTGAAAGTAAAAATGAACTTTTATAGACTGAACAGTTATTATGATCAGTGGTGGACAAACACTTCAGAGCTTTGCTTAAGTAAAAGTACTAAACGACTCGAAGGCGACCTATTGTGTAAATCCTTATTTTCTGTCATATATCCTGTTACAATGATAGAAAGTCACAATACTCGGCTTTGGTCTGAAGTCACAAAGAAAGGAAATCCTTCATATGGTCATTATTTTATTCAGTGAGCACAAAAGCCCCGCCCACCCGTCTTTTAATATAGTCTGGTTTCAAGGCAACGGCCAGTTTAAAATAAGTAAGGATTATTTTGAGAACAAAAATATGAAGCTGGGTGTGAGCAGAATTGTCTCCCTTGATAGTAACTGGACAGATTTTCTGTTGCCATTTTACAAATTTCACGATGATTACAAAGAACCAATCCGTTGTTTGGTTTCTATATGTTCAGAAAACCAAAACTACTGTTGGAATTAAAGAGAGTGAGTGTTTATTTTATCGAATAAAAAATGTATATGACAAAAATAAAACAATTTAAAGGACATGGGGCAAAAATAATTCTATAACTTAATATTTAAGTTGTGTTGAATTTATAATGATCTCTATAAACAGATTCTGTATGAATATGGAGACTCTGCAGAAACTCTCTGGCACAGGAAACCTTTTGGTTTCTGTCTGTAGTCCAGGTGGATACATGCAGGTAAACAGTTCATGTAGAGAGAAAATGCAGGATTATATTGACAGTTAGTTTTTTATTAACTTAAAAAAATTAAAATGGAAATCGTGGCCTGGCTGGTACCACTAAATTGGCTAATTTTCCCTAGTGGTTAAGTCAGCAGACATCCCTGTGGGTTCCCAGAATTAATTACTACTGCCTACGCATCCACCCATCAATCCATCCATCCCATTATCTAATTCAGGGGCACGGGGGAGCTGGAGCCTATCCCGGCTGTCGTACAATAAAAGCCTGGGTACCCCTCGGACAGGTACCAGACTGCTGCTTTGTTCTGGTGTTTATCATAATGATAAACTTAGTCAAAACTTAGTTAAACTCCACCATTGATTATAATCAGAACGTCTATCAAAGAGTTAAAAGCATAAAATGGGTAAAAAGCTGACTTAATCTAAAAAAAAAAACTTTAAAGTGACTTGTGGATGTTTTTGAGTGGAATGAACCTTTAATGACGCCACTTCTTTGTATTATATGTACACTGATGTTATTTATGTCATGTAAGGATACGATATGCCTTAACAAGTAAACACCGGCACTGTACATTGTGTATACACTGATATTATTATGCTAAAGTATCACGGTCTGTATAGTGAGCCAGTTAGCCAAGGGTAATGTAGCCACACACACACATTATTGAGTCCAGCTTACAGTGGCGCACACACTGATACTAATCTGAGCTGGGGTTTTTTAATTTGACGCTTTTCTTTCACAAATACTGTAAATATAACCTGCAGACATGCAGGATGTGGAGGACCTTCAGAAACTCCTGCTCGAGAAACACAACGCAGGTATGCAAAATTATAAAAAACAAATCACAGCGAACCAAGTTCCTTCTGTCAGCAGCGACTTCATAAACATCACACAAACTGCTGAGTAACCCTGTGAGACCTAACAGGATCAGAGGTTTGGTCAAACCCTAACAGCAAAAACAACTTTTAGGTGGGTTCTCTGTTACTGCAAGGTATAATATAAAATGCCTCGAGGCAATTATTGTTGAGATTTGTCAGAATATAAATAAAATAGGATTGAATTGAAAATGTAAGTTAATCTTTTCATTCAACTGTGAAGATGTGGGAGAACAGTCACATCACTGTGACAACACTGTGATGTCACAGTGATGACATCACAAACAAACAGCTTTATGGCTGATCAGCTGCTGTGATGGTCGTTTGAGCCTTAAAATGTCAGAAAAACTCCAGTTGAATAATTGAATTTCTTCTTTTCTCCCACTGACAAATAAAAAAATATTCCAGACATTTATTTATCACTTTAAAATGTCCTCAAATCAACAGTGAATATAAATTACTTCATTGTCATTCAGCTAATGATAAAATATTGTCTTCTGATTATTTTAGCAATGAAACATTTAACATAAAAAACAATGGAAATAAATATACATAAGCATGAGCCTCGAATATATTGAATCTATCAAGTCTGACGTAATTTCAAACCTTGATAATGTAAGTAATGATTAAAAAGCAAGACAAACACATAAAGAAATGTTTTAACTTTACATGATTTGTAACATTTATTAATTACAAACAGTAAATGTTTGGTGACACAAATATTAAAACCTGTTAAAGGTGTTAAAATAATTAATCGTGTGAAGTGTCCGTGAGTGAAACAGAACTTGAGATCTTTGCCGCCTTCATTGTGAGCGGGCTTCATGGGTAACACGGGGACACGTGTGAGGGAACGGTTCCCGTGTTTTTAGCAGCGGTCGTCCTCGCTGCTGCTGAAAGCTGCCCGGCTTCCTCACACCCCTCCTGACCTCCGCAGTCAGGGTGTGATCGCACCAAGCTCTTTGTGACTAAAACCAGGAGGAGAACTGGAGGTTCAGAACAAATCTGAGTCATGACGCACCGACGTCTGGCGTTCAAAGCAGGAGCTGATTAAGAAACTGCTCCTTCAACAGTACTTTTCTCACTTTCCCACAGAAATGGGAAAGTGTTAATTAAACAGCTGCAAACATGTTGGGTGCGAGAACAACCAAAGACACACAAAATCTAAAGTTCCAGTAACTGTAAAAGTCTGGACCCTTTTCAGTATCTGCTATTTTTAGATCTCGCTCCAGAAGTCCTGAACACTTTTCCCTCAGCCAAAAGCCGGTTTTCAAATATTGGCGACGCTGTGTGGGATGTATAGGTTTATGATAGTTTCATCACTTACATAAATCAAAATGCGTTTGTGACCCACAGGGCCTCTATAGTAGGACAGAGCCGTAGGTGTAAAGTCAGTTAGGAAAAAACTGTTTATTAATAGTACAGGTTAAAACAAGTGAAATAGCAGTAGCACTTAAATTTAAAACTCAACTTGATGTACATATGCCTACTGGTATAATAAAAGCAAAAAGGAACCCTTAAAGACAAACAAAATACTGACAGCCTCAGTTGTCAAATTAAAACACTGCTAAATCAGGGGTGTCGTCGGTGGTCCACACTGGCAAAACAGCAGCTGGAAAATCTGAAAAATAAAAAACAGGACAGCACTTATATGGGAACCACCATGGGCCACAGCAGCCTCACGCTTCCTGGCTTCATGCATTAAGCACAGTTACCCGTCTCCAAGTTCACACTCCAATCTGTGCTGGCAGATAGTGGCAACGCCCACTATGAGGCTTTCTTGCAAAAAGACGACAGTGTGGTCCTCCTAGAAGGGCGTAAATAACCTTAAGCCTCCACTACATTTCCACACACACCCACACACAAGGGGCCGTGCTGATAACCTACCCCACTCTAGTAGACGGCTAGGAACGCCACGGCAAACAATCATACACCAACCGAAGAAAGGGCCAGACAGCACAGCTGCTCCAGATTCATTAGTTGAGGTGCAATCACCTGCCCCCGGGGTTTTTAAAGGGGAAAGGCCCAGCTCCGCCTACCAGGGGTGGGTCCCAGACTCACGTCTCAACCGTCACATTCTCCCCCCTAGTTTTTGCATTGGCCACCCGACAATGGAACTCTAAAGCCACAGTCTATTAAACGCTGTAACTGCGTGCACGCTAGATGGCCTGGCATCAGCCGCTTGAGGCAAATGATGTGGGTTAGAATGATGGCCAGCTGTGGGGTGTGTCGTTCTTCTAACCACCTCACTTTGGGGCAATGGGGTAGGGACACTACACGGCTGCCTCGGGTTACCAGGTTCCGTCCCTGTGGACCATGGGCTCACTACAACACTCAGGTCCCCCGTGGGTTGCTGAGGACAAGGTTCTGAAACTGTGCGCAGGCCTTGAGGGCTACCTCTCGGGGACTCCCTCCCTTGCCACACATAAAAGTCTCCAGCCTCCTCCGACAGAGACAACCGCTCGGGTAAACGGGGAAGGCGGGGAGTCTGCTGGAGCTCTGCTTTAATTTTCTCACAAATGTCAGCAGAGATTGGCTTAATAAATTGTCTATTTACCTGCCTTTTCTTACCTAAATCCTGGAGTGGAGCTACCGTATACACGGGACCAGTGTCTGCGGGTGCACAAACAATGCAATACGAACAATCCAAAAGTCTTGGATTTTATTCCGGCCCCAAACACTGTGATCTCTTAGGTACATGAGTTGATGGAACGGCAGAGGGTCAGAAGCGGGGGCAAGCTGACGAACTGCACGCTGCATTGCTGCGGCTTGAATCCGATCTTGCACGCCTTTATAAACGACATCAAGACGGTTCTGATGCTCTTGGACCCAGACATGATCAGAGCTTCGTGTGGGTTCCTCTATTCGGCCTAACAAAAAGTCGATCGGGAGCTGAGGCTCTTGGCCAAACATAAGGAAATACGGTGACTCACCCGTAGTTTGGTGGATCGTAGTGTTGTAGGCAAAAGTGGCCTGCTGTAAATACATGGGCCAATGACGCTTTCGCTCGAGGGGCAGGGTTCTCAGCAAATCGTGCAAAGTCCGATTAAAATGTTCGCACTGACCATTACCTTGTGGGTGGTATTGGGTGATATGAGTCTTTTCCACACCATATAACTGGCACAACTGCTGAACTACTGCTCCTTCAAAACTCCTCCCCTGATCAGAGTGGATCCTCGAAGGGACACCAAAGCGATTAAACCACTCATAAACCAAAACATTAGCCACCGTAGTTGCCTTCTGGTCCTTCGTGGCAATGGCCAGAGTGAACTTAGAAAACACATCAGTTAAAATCAATACGTTTTCACAGCCATCAACAGAGGGTCCAAGACAGGACAAATCAATTGCTAAAATCTGATTAGGCCTCGCAGCCATGAGGTGACCCATGGTTGTTTTAGGTTTAGGATAAACTGCTTTAGCCTGTGCGCAACGTTCACACTGCTGACAGTAATCCTGAACCTCTTTAAACATACCTGGCCAGTAACATCTCTTCCTTATCAGGTCTGCAGTTCTGTCATCTCCCTGGTGACCATGCTCATTATGCAGGCCATACAAAGCCTCATTCCTGAGGTTCTGAGGTACCACTAGTTGGCACACAGGCTCCCCTCCATCTGGCTGAGACACCTGGCAATAGAGGACCCCCTGTCATGGTTCTGGGTTGGGTACCCAGCGTTTTAAGTTGTTGCCATTTTTGTGTATTGTCTCAGGTCCCTTGCCCTCATGTTTCCTCATGTTTCCTGTCTTACTTTGAAGGTCTGGTCTTATGTCAATGTTTCTAGTCTTGCTTCCCATGTCTCGTTAGTCCTGATTTGTCCCTGCTGTGTTCACGCCTGTTTCCCATCCCTCTCGTTATCCTCTGTGTATTTAAGTCTGTGGTTGTCATTAAGTTCTTGTCAGGTCGTCTGTTATCTATGCTCCGTCTTCCTCGCCATGTTTCCCCGCCATGTTTCCTCGTCCAGGTTTTGTTATATTCAAGTTTTGTTCTTTGTGTTAATGTGATCAGCATTTAGTTTCTCCCAGTTTAGTTTAGTTAGTTCTTCCCTGTATGCGTTTGCCTTTTGTTTTGTAC
>VURO01021931.1:0-11682 GCA_015108175.1 Pelvicachromis taeniatus
GTGTGTGTGTGTGTGTGTGTGTGTGTGTGTGTATTTCATACCTACTGACCAGTGGGCGTGGGTGTTCCTAAAGGTGAAATTTTTCTTGCCTGCTGTTCAGTTGTTTTTATTCACTACTAATGTCACAGCTCAATTTAGTCAGAAGAACTGCAAACACTAATTAAATTAGGCTCCATCACCTTTAGAGCAGGGGCCTGGAGTGTGAGGCAGGATTTGGGCTACAGTAACATTACTTCTGGATCAGCCACGGTGCCGCATACCTGCATGTCCGATCATGTTATACAAAGCTGCCACCCGCTGACCAATCAGTTCTCTGGAAAATAGCGTCACCTGACCTGGAAGACCCCTCTATAGTTTGTAGAGACTGTTGAAAACTTTTGTGCTTTTCCCTGATGACATATAAATGATTAGGAACAACCCCCCACCACCCAACCACCCCGTTGACTGTAAGCAATTTTAAGACTTTTTTTGCCCTATAAGCCTTCATATAGTGATATAAACCTAAAAGAAAAAAGCTAAACCTTGTTTTTTCTCCTCACATTTTAATACCAGAGCTGCAGGTGAATACCGGCTGTCTTACACAGTATAAAAACAGTAGTCAGATCTTCAGTGTTGCTAGTTTTTCTTCCTACCTTTAAATAACCTTTGTATATATGGCACTTTTCCACTCAAATGTCTTTAAGCACACTGCTTTGCGTTTAGCCTATGTCGCGTGTTTTAACATCTGTATATTTTTCTGATGTTGCAGTTTTCTCTCTTGATAACAACCTTGCATGTGACTGCTTACCTTGATTGCTGATGTTAGGGGTAAGTGAACACAGATAATGAAAAGATATTCTGGGTATGTGAAACGTAATCCCGGGCCCAGAAGACAAAGAAGATATAAACACACTATTTAACCGTACTGGGGACCTTTTAAGAGATTGAATTTAAAAAACACAGTTTACAGCCCTTCAAGGAGCTGCAAACTCCCTGCTTATAGACCTTCTGAGCAACATTAGCCATTATCAGCTGAATTAAACTACAGTGAGCAGGAGAGACACTTGGCCTAATGTGCTGCTCCACAGGGTTATTCATATCTGCCCACACATGTGCCCACATCATCAGTATTTTCTATACTTTTTATATCTTTTTATTACAATTTATGTTTCTTATCTTGGAAATAATAATAATATAAAAATAAAAATAATATTAGTAATAATAATGGAAACCTGGGGAAATGTAAGTTAATGCAAATACATTTTGTAATGACTCTGATGTTGCTGAGGTTATTAAGAAGGGCACAGCAAAAGCAACTAGAAGAGCAAAACAATATTAAAATGGACGCAGTGACTCAGTGACGCAGAATTGTGCATTTATTTGATTCTGTTATGTTCAAGTGAAGGATTTTATATTTTCTTTGCTTAGTTCTTGTATAATTCTCACTTGTCAGCTTAAACTCTAAAAAAAAGAAAAAAAGAAGCACTTGACCCTTGCACTGAGTAACTATACAGTGGTGTTGATTAACAACAGCTTCACTGAACATCATTTTTCTTTCAACTTGTCTGATACTTTAGACATTTTCAGCTATTTTTTCTGAAGTGCTGACCTACTGCATCTGGCAGCTTGCATATTTAACTTCTCACCAGCACACCCACTTTAGACCTCTCGCTTCCTACTTTTACTTTTGCTGTCAGCAGCCGTGAAGTCATGAACTCTTTTAAATTGATGCACTGTTCTTTATATTCATAGCTCACCTTGCCATCAGTGATGTACTTGCAGTTGATCTTGAGGAACTTCTCTGTGAGGGCTTCTTCCTCCTCGGACGTGGATGACACCACTCTGGACTGGTGCAGGGCTGAAAACACTGGAGGGTGAATGGCTTCTGGTTTGGGAGGGCCATCAGAGTCCTAGAGGAAAGATGGGTGGTGGCATAGAGGAGAAATATGCGTTAGACTGCTTCTCTGATTATAATGTGACCTTCAGGCAGAACTCGTCTGCCTTAGTGCAAAAACCCGGGGCTGAAAAATAAAGCCAAGTTGGAATTACCTGGAGTGTCCACTTGAGGCTGGCTACAAAAGCGAGTCAATCCCTATAGACTATTATGTGCAAATACCCAAAATTACGCCATAATAACTGGGTCTACAGCCTAGCATATCTATATCCTCTATTGATATTTTTCCACTTTACTTTCCACTGTACAGTGGCGAAAATGTTTTAGAATGTATCCGTTTGTGTTAAGACTTAAAATTAGAGGCATGGCCACTTTGACTGGTAGATATACCAGTCAGATATGCCAATACAAGGTGCTGTAGCTGACTGCTGTCTGCTAGCCCTCACCTCTGCTAATCTGCTGAACTGGACCTCTTGACTCTTTGCTGCCTTTTGAAGACTACTAGTGAAATCATCTGATACTGACTGGGAAATTAGTGTTTTTTATGAGTAACTAAGCATAAAATAGCAGGTATGCATGTCCCTGTGCGGCACAAGTTAGTCGATAACTTAACACTCCACTCTCTCATCCATATACGGTCACCTTTGACTCCAGACTAAAAAAAAAAAACCCCAAACAAAACCTGGTGATGGCCAACGCTGAGGCTTAAAAATCCAGATATTTGTTGTTGACATCATGGTGGCTTCGTTGGTCCTTCATATAAAGCTTGGATTAGCATACATGAATACAGTCTCTTTAATCAGGACTGAATGAGTGACTCCAAAACTAACTACAACAAAACTGTAATCATGTTGTCCAAATCTCTAAATAGGTTTCAACCAAGGAGACCATAAATAATAAACTGAAGAACAGGCATAGCTCGCTTCACTTGGAAATACACGGTGTAACTAATCTGTGCTTCGTTTCATCAAACTAATGTGTTTGAGTCCCTAAATGTATTATCTATATATAAACGGATATTTTCTGCACAGCGGGACAATCAGGTTAAAAGAACCCCAGCGATGAGTCAAATGAATGCACCTCCTGCGTGCCTTCACGTCACAGGGGTAATTATTTGAAAAACATCAATACGAGACTACAGCTTTAATTACACACAACCCCATGTTTAGTTAGTGTAATTTTATTAAAGACTAACATGCCCTTGAGTTAAGAGTGGTGGTTACTTTTGCACAGTGGGGCGCAGTTTTAAAGAGAGCACAGAGAGGCTCTTATTTTATTTATAAATAGATGGCAAAAACGTAAAAATACCCTTCACACGAAATAAAATGAGCATTCAGCTCTTAATACTGTACAGTCATGACCTGATTATCAAACAGCGGGCCTTCCAACTCTACTAGAAAGGAGCAGCTGTATTTTGAGCTTCTTGACAATTTAGCATTTCTAGGCTGTCTCTTTGTGCCTGCTTGCAGCATTCTTTGAGCGCTCTGTCGTCTTTCCGATGCCTGTGTGCAGTACTTTTGCACATCGTTATCTGTCATAGGTAGTTCTGCATCCATTCAGAGTGATTCTATGTATCTTAGCATCCTTTGATTCATTCATTTACTTAAAAGTCAGCCAATACAGAAGCTTAGTCCAGGGCTGTGTGCAGCCTGTGCACAGTAGTCTTGTTTAGTAATCCATAAATGATTCCAATACCCATCACCTTCTCCACAGCAGCTTCTTTACTCGTGCAATTAAGCCGAGGCAGTTCGTGTGTTAAACAAGTCTACGAGTTTGGCTGAGCATGTGTACCGGTGCATGAGAAGTAGAAATTGGTTGTCCGTGGAATGGAAAGTAAACTGAAGTTACCAAGTCTCAGAAAAACAAGATATCAAGCATGTTTTTCAACACATACCCGCCTCCTGCATCCAGCTCTGACCGTAATAAAAAGGCACAGAATGTATAAAGACAGGTCTTTATTGCTAACCAGCAGATATGCAGGGCAATACATTAATGAAGCATTTGCAGACGTGCGGATGTAATTAAATAAATATATTTTCCTCATAACAGCACATTATTCTGCAGCCTGCCAGATGGCACACAACCAAGAAGGGATTTCAATTTTGTCTCAACTATATTGGTCCTTTATGCAGAATGACGACATATACATTCTAAGGCAATTTTATTAGTGTTCTTTCTTTACACCATGGATAATGCAAACCACCACAGATGGCGCGTCTTCGGCCAGAAACACGAGGTGAGGTGGGATTGGTGAGTCTACCAGCTGCCCGTTGCCATGCAATGACCGAGCCATGGGGAGAGAGTAACTGACGTGAGTCCACAAGGGACAACTATTAGTCTGATTAATTGTCTGCAGGAAGGACTGTTTGAGGCACTGGAGACGAGAAAAGACATCAAAAGGGGCAGAAACAGCAGCAGAAGCAGTGGATGCAGTAGCAGCTGTAGCGAAATAAAAAGGCGAGGAGGTAAATAAAGCTGAAGGCAATGAAGGGGCGCCATTGGAGTGAGGACAAAAAACAAAAAAAGAAGAGCTGGACATAAGAGGAGTGTGTGGGCGTTATCATCAAGGGCAAATTTTGACCATGAGGGGAGGGCGTTAAGAGCCGGTGGCGAAGTGAAGAGCGGTGAAGAGCTACAGTAGCAGCAAAGTGAAGAGCTTAGAAGAAGAGAGAGCCTGAGCCTGGAACAACTGTCTGCTGTCCTCCTGACATCCACCCCCACACCTCCCCCTCTCCGTCTCCCAGCGCAGTCGACAAACAGCCTGCAGCTACTGACCCACACCAACACAAGCAGGCCAGACACTGGCAGCCAGGGGAAGGCTGAGGGGGCCGGCCAATCTGTTACAGCCAAAACAAGCATCTCTGAAAGAGGAGAGGATGAGAGGGACCAAAAAAATGTAAAAGAGAGATAAACAGTAGAGGTCGGAGCTGAAAATAAAAAAAAACGACATCAAAACAGCAAATAAATCAGATTCTCCGATCTGCGGGAGCTTCTGTTGTGGAATTTAAGATCTGAAGCCCAGCTGTTGAAATGGAGGAAACGTGTGGGAATTTAACCAGCTTGTCATCCACTTCAACTCAACACACCTACACCTACACTACTGCACTTTCCAGGCAAGTCACTTCCTAGTGACTCATTCAAGCTGGTCTTCCTGTTTCAAGGTTAAATATGAAAAGAGTAGTAGGCATTTCCACTAAAATAGAACAGACCGACCAGAACACACCTGAGTGTACATGCGGCGTACACCTGGGCTAAAATGAGCAGATGCAGATGTCAAAATATGTCCTCTTGCATAGAAATGCGTAAAACAAACAGTCTCACATAGCCCATCATTAACTCTGGCATGTCTCAAAAAGGGGTGTTATGTGTCGGTAACGAAATTAACACCCATCGCACATCCCACACAGTCCACATGAGACTGAGGAATGAGAAGGCACGCTCGCTGTCCATCAACCGAGACCAGTTGCTCACAAGGCAATGAGGACAGATAATTTAGCTTTTTTGCTAATTTGACAAATGTTTACTCGTTTGAGGCGAACAACAAACAAACAAATAAATACATATAAACATTTTTGATCATACATGCAGTAAAACAATTGTAAAATAGTTGCTTGCTGTTGCTGGTCTGAGGATGTGTGCTGTAGAAGCAAGCATGACGTCTTTTTCTCTCCTGCCCTACAAATCTGTACAGTGATTAAACGTCGGGAAACCATGTGATCCGAGCATCCAATCGTGTTTGATCACATCTAACCAGACTGCCAACTTGTCCTTTCTTCCCTGCGGTTGCTCCATGACTACCTGCACTGCTCATTGCTTCCTGCTGCATGCTGCTACTGGCTGCTTGTTCCGCTTTCTCGCTCCAACACCCCACCTCCAGCTGTCTGCTTCCTTAGAAACAAAACTTGTTATGACACCTCTTGCTTTGTAAAATGCACTCCTTCGTGACATAAAGAAACTGGTCTTCACAGTGAAATTCAACCCTATAACTATTCATACAACATTATTTGCAGTTATTGGAAAAAGAAAAGCAATGTGTTAAAAAAAATACACAATCACTTCCACAGGACATAAGAGGGTACCATCCGGGTGCTGCTTATCAAATCCACTTAATTGATCATCAGGAAGTGTGAGCACCTCAATAAAAGCAGTTTGCTGGTCAGGAGCATTCAGGTATGTGTTAACACAATGCCAAGGAGGTACGAGATCAAGAGAGCAATGCCCAGCTATCTAGGCAAAGTTACACCATAATAAGTCCATGATGCTTTATCCACAACATTTACCTTTTTAATTATTTATTAATTAGTTTCAGCTACTTAGCGCCACCGTTTATTCATTATTTTTTAGATGAATATTAAAATTATTTCTCATGATTTTAAGCAATTTTCATTCTTACTGTTTTTTTTTTCTCAAAAATTTAAACATTGTTTTTCTACTAGATTCACTCAGTTATTGGAAAAGTGTTACTTCAGGCTAAATATGGGTATCATTTCATTTAAACACTATTCTGTCGCTAGTAAATGTTCAGATGTTGCAGTTTAATACGTGGATATGCATTTTAAAATTACACCACTTTTTTTCTTTTAGGCAAGCTCAAGTTGCATTTTCAGGTTACTCATTTCAAATAAACACTAAGTTAGAAGCAGCCTGATTGAACTTGCTAAGAAGTGCAGCTGACAGATCAGTACAGTTTTACCTCACATAACTGTAGTGAATATTGCTTTCCTGCTTTTTATTCTCTAATATACGACCGGGATATATTTTGCGCTGGCCTCTAAGGCATCTAATATTTTCTAAGCAGGTGAGGTGATGAGGGATACTAACCTCACCTGCCTCCTTATTGCAGCCCATATTAACCCTCGGCTTTTTTACCAGAACAGTAAGGCAAGGTAACAGACAGCAGGGAAGAAAAAGGCAGAACTCAGACAACCTCAGTGAGGAATCCTATTAAAAAGACAAACAGACTTTATTTGACAGTATTTAGTGTGCTCGTGTCCTGAAGTGACCAGATTCTTGAAAACAGCATTTTTTCCCCCTTTCTGGATATGTGACATCAAAGCAAAGAGAAACAGTACAGTGCCGCATGGTGGACTGGCCACTGTGGTGAAAATCCAAAGATGAAAGACACGCTGTGTGGCCTTAGACTGTGAGTAACATCTGAGAGCGGCAGAAAGGTGGAACAGGGAAGAGTGTTGAACTCGATATAGACAAAAGAAAAAGCTGAGGTAAGAAAAGGAGAAAGTGTTGCTAAAGAAGGCCTGATGGTGCCACCAGGAGCTCATCTGAGGGTTTCAGGGAGGTGGATGGAGGGTGGTAAATCTCCTCTGCAGGAAGGTGACAGCGATGCTGGGGACAGGAGATGAATGTAACTGTGTTAGATGACAGGTGTGGTGGGTTCACAAATCAATATCCTTTTAGTCTCAAACCAGTTTTTCTCTCCTTGCCCACAAATAGAAAAAACAACAACAAGAGGCTGTGGCTTCTATAGAAATGGTCTCAACACAGGCCTGCGAGACAGTAAGGACGGAGGCTGTATTGATGAACACACTTATCCACATGCAAAGGAAGGAAGCCTGCAGGTGCCACATGTCTATGACCTTGACAGTGACACATGGTGCAAGCAAAAGAAAATCATTCCACAGCTCCACCGTGTGGGCATGGCTGGGTTCTGCAAGAGAGAGCACACAATAGTTGCCTGAAACCAGAAATGCTCAAGTACAGTGTGTACTGTCATTTGTACTACAGTCCTTGCTGAGCTGATATAATGAATCTACCAGCATAAGATCCTTTTTTTAAGTTAATCTCAAGACTGGTGCTAAAATACAGCAGGTGTAGAAGCTGCTGGGTTGTCAGAGATTGAGCCCAATGAATAGGTAACCTAAACTGGTTGTACTTCCTCCAACACTAATTTTAGATCATGTCCAAGTAGAAGAGAGGAAGGAAGAAAGGCGGGAGGTAAAACTGTTGCCAAAAGAGGAAGACACAGAGAAGGTCACAGTAGTAGCTGCACCACCAGGGTGAGTAAGTGTGTGTGTGTGCGCGTGTGTCAGTATGAGCATGAGGAAGGTCTGGAAAGGATAAAGAAGGCACGCCCGCCCACACAGATGACCAGAGAGCAACTGAGCCAATGAGCCATTGGCTGCCAAATAATTCATCGACAGTAAGACCGCCAGTCAGAAAGTCAGCCAGCTAACCAAGCACACATGCAAGCTTGCATACACATGCATGCACACGAACACACCCAGTCAGACAGCCAGCCAACGATCCATGCCTGCAAGATGTGTTACTTTCTGTTGCCAGTACCAGCAGGCCGGCAGGCAAACCAAGAGCATGAAGACTCTTCAGAGCTGACTGATCAGGCCTTTAGCTCCGTCAGAGAAACACTAAACAATCTAGCTGCACGCTAAAAACTTTTACCTCGCTCCCTGAAGCATGGGCGGTGTTGTTAAACGAGTCCATTAAAGCATATGACTGATTGACATTTCTCTGCAGATACTCAATAGACCTTTGATGTGACACCTGTTATAAATAGCCACTCTTTTCTCCTCTTCTTTCCTATAATGGAAAGTGAAGGGTACTCACTCAGCAGACTTCAGTATCAGACAGGACAAAACAAGGGAACACTAAGCAGTCTAGATATCTGAGTGCTGTTCACTTTTACTTCACTCTCCGTGAAGAAAGTTAGAGCAGAGATGACTGTATGAACAGTGCATGAAGATATGTGCACCAACAGACCTGCACATGGTTTGTAAGGTGCTGCGCAAAATCAAAGATCATGTCCCGCAAAACGTGATAAATACTGCACTACTTAACAAATTTCAGCTAGATTTCATATCTCAGCTATTTCTTTTTAACTAATAACAATGAATAAAACTCAGTTGGAAACAACATTTCACAAGACGGTTGGTAACACAACCAGCCCCACAAATATGTCAAATTCATAATCACAAAGAGTTTCATTACAAATCTGTCTCTACTTTAAAACAATTAAGGTTGCTATAAACCTTTATTTAATTTGAGTTTAAGGACATTTGGACACTGACACCATGGATATTGAAAAGTGTCTAAGACTTTATGTAAACTTTGAACAATCTTACTAACTACACGCTAGTTTCACAGATTCACAGTCAAAGATTCAGTCCATCACTTGCAGATAATGTGAATAGCATCTGCAATAACTTAATAATGTGTTGGTCAAGATCTGTTAGATGGTAAATTAACAGTTAGCTCTTGTAGTTAATATGCTGGATGTGCTTGAAACTATCTCTGGAGCCAAATGCTGCAGTTTCTATAATGGCCACTGGATGCTGGCTCCCGAACACAGATCCCCATGAAGAAATTAGATGATAAACCTGGTTATCCAAACTAAAAATGGCTTTGGTCTCTGTATTACTTTTTCTTTATTACTGTGCAGAAATGGGATTTCTCCAGAGCTTGCCCGTTGTATTAAGGCTTAAAAGCATAATAAGGATTGTGGTCACTTTATGTCACAGTCTAGTGTAAGTTTTGTTTGTTAGTTGTGCTAAAAGACAAGTAGATTACTCAGTTTCCCAGCAGATATATGAAGTTTTAAGAAGATGTTTTTGTAAGCAAAGTCAGCATCCAATTTAATATCACAGTACATTACGGTGCATCTTAGTAACCACAGTAAACAGCCAGTGCTTATTAGCCGATAACTCCTAAAGTCTAGTCTCTGGGCCAAATACAGTTATGTGATTTAAATAAAAAAAACAAAAAACAAAAAAACAACTGCTGACAAAAATGTAGCTCAGAAACCCAAGGGTGATATGATGATGGTCATGCCCATCTATTTCATACAAACGCAGATCCTTATGGATAGACAACCAGGTGAATGCACGAGGTTCTTTCAGTCAGCAGGGCTAGCAACACACCATCAGATAACTTTAACAACGTGTTGGGGTTCCAACAAGCAATTTTAACAACCTCGACGACGATAACGTCACAGCCGGTGCTGTCAGCCGTGCAGGCCTTGTAGCGTTTGAGCCTTAGCACGCAGAAGCCAGATTGGTATCACGTTAAGCACCAACAGCTTATTAAGAAAGGATGTACATAATGTTCTGGCTTACTGCTGTGTGTGATTTTAAGGTCTTATGTGAACTCAGCATTCACAAAATATACATAACTGCAATATAAATGAATAACACTCTGCAGGCAAAGAATTTTAATAGGGCCTTAATATTTTTAGGCTACCGTATTTCGAACATCTAATTGGCTTTTTAAACATCTTGTGCCATATCGCACTCCTTTTCATATCATGATCTCAAAGAGAAAAATTGAAAAGTCGTTTCTCTTCAGGGCACTCATCTCCATCAGGGTTATACCAGCTATTTGCTGCTCACACTGCCATTACTATAAACCTCCCACAACCATTCATTTCGATAATATCCTCATTGAGACAAGCGTGCCGAGCACCAAAATAGGCTCGTAATTAAAAGATGCTGGGGATTTAGAAGCGGAGGGAGGGGTGGTTCTTCCTTCCAAACGGCACCTGGATGCCACATCCTTCTATATAACTACCAACTAACCCACCCACAGAGTAACACACACACACACACACACACAGGAAGTGGCAAGCATAGGAGGATCCAGACAGACAGATACAGAGCTGACAGATACAGACACGTACTTTTGCTCACAGACAGACAAACACACGCACTGAGTTGACACTTTGAGTGAGGTAATGTTTCCTCCCTTCTGCCTTCCAAGCACACTTCCTCTGCCTGGAATAATTGCTGCCTAGTGCTTGTCTGGGAGAGCGCGAGCTGCTCCGCTCATTAGTTACTCTAAATATCAGACACGGCATCACTTTTAAAGGCTTAATTTCTTTGCAGTCGCAGCCCATGTCTCTGATCCTTCCCCCATCGAGAGCCGCAGAATACGCTCCTGTTCTCACTGGCAATGACCTAAATAGATAAGTGGTAAATGGTTGGTTGGGGGGGGGTTCTTTTGGCAACTATGGAGAAAGTAACGGACAACGGGAGGTAAGAGCAGACCAAAGGGAGAGCGTTTGTGGTGGGAGGGCATCTAAACTCAAGTGGAGTGCCAGTGAACGCATTGGTGACAGAGACCTGCAGTATCCATGCTCTTACAAAAACGGCAAAACAAGACCGACGTTTCCATGGAGACCGGCAAACAGTAATATTTCTTAAGGGACCGCTGAGCTTTCAGTGGCGCTTAACGATTGGCTCATTCAGATGCTGCAGATACAGCACCCCAGGGACATGGGTCACACTGCTGGGCCTGAGAGCTGCGAGGCCAACATGTGTACGGCTGACTGGACCAGACCTGAAGTCACTTCAGACACAAACTCACCTCCAGCTTTTCTACATGCTTTATGTTCAGATAGTGAAGCTGAGGAGGAAGGAGGAAGAGAGATGATAGCGTGCAGATATGGCTTTATGTTATAAATAATCCCTACTGCTGGAATTAAAGGGGTATTGCAGTAACATTTTTTGCTCTAGCAACTAGCTTAGTTAGCCACATTAACGTCATGTATCTTGATCCGAGCAAAGCAATTACAGTAGAGAACCAAATCAAAAGTGCTGTCAGCTTGGATACTAATTACCAGCGCAGAGACCATTTTTCTAATAGCCTCTTTCATACATACACTTTCCTGTGTAAATGCTTGGCCCATTTCACATGTCTGCCTCATGCAGACATGAAATAGAACCATATTCGTATGGCACACACACACACACACACACACACACACACACACACACACACACACACACACACACACACACACACACACACACACACACACACACACCTATCATATTGTATCAGTG